>VDFB02083906.1:0-40899 GCA_007258455.2 Sequoia sempervirens
GTAATTTCAAAGGAGATCTTTGACTACCTAATTTACCCTTTATGTCTATCCATCGATCTGAGGGTGGTAAGTCGAGCTGAAATTTAAATTGGTTCCCAATGTGGCATTCAGGGTCATCCAAAATATTGAGGTCATCTGAGTGTCCCTATAAAAAATGATAGTCTCTAGAACTCCATGTAAGTGGAAGATCTCCTGGAAAAACTTCTTGGTTAGGATCAATGATCCATCCTTAAGGTTTCCTAGGATAAAGTGTGCCACCTTGGTCAACTTATCAATCACAACCAAGATAACATCATGTCAATTCTTGCTCAAAGGTAAACCCTATATGAAGTCCATACTGATCACCTGCCATTTATACTCAAGTATGTCATGGGGATACAATAGCCCTACTAGATGTGCAGGTTCAGCCTTGACTCCCTGATATTATAAGCATCTATCGACGTACTCCACTACATCCTTCTTGAGTTTAGGCAAAAAGTACAAAGTTTTCAATTCTCCAATCACTCTAGATACTCTGGGGTGTCCTGAATAAGGTGCATTATGAACCTCTTCTAGAACCAACTTCCTCAACTCTTTAGATTTTTGAATGTACATTATTCTCTAGTATCTCAAAATGACATCCAGTTCAATCTCATACCCATTGAATTGATGATCTAATGGATTATGTGCTAAGGAACTCTTCACTCTTTCGTATTGTTCATCCCCTTGCAAATGTTGTGTCTCCTACTATCTCAAATTAGACATTGTTGAGATCATGGCTACCAGATGTCTTCGTCTAATAAGATCATCAACCACTCTATTCTCTTTTCCCTTTATATATTCAATTCCAAATTCATACTCACTAAGGAATTCCAACCACCTTCTTTGTTGTGCATTAAGGTTTGGTTGACTAAAAATGTATCTCAATCCAAAATGGGTTGTCTTGAGCTCAAATGGATTTCCCAAGAGATAATGTCTCCGCATATGTAAGGAATGAAATATTGTGGCCAACTATAATTCATAGGGCACATAATTCACCTCGTGTTGTTTAAGCTTCCTTGATTCATATGCTACCACTTGTCCATCCTGCATTAGCATTGTTCTCATTCCCTTCCTTGAAGCATCTGTGATTATAGTGAATCTTCTATTAGGATCAAGGATGGTCAACATTGGTGCTATCATAAGCTTCTCCTTTAGGAGTTGGAATGCTTGCTTGCACTTCTCAGTCCACTCAAACCATGTTCTTTTTCTTTGGAGTGACATGATTGGAGACGCAATCTGGAAGAACCCTTGCACAAACTTTCTATAGTATCCTGTGAGGCCCATGAAGCTACAGACTTCTAACACATTCTGAGGCACTAGCCATTCCATGATCACCTTGATCTTCTCAATTTATATAGAGACTCCCTCAGTTGAAATAATATGGCCTAGATAGTGTACCTTGTCTTGATAGAATGAGAACTTGCATAGCTTCCCAAAGAGTTTCTTCCCTCCTAGCCATTGTAAAACTATCCTCAAGTTCCCATCATTCTCTTCAATAGAATTTGAGTAAACTAGGATGTCATCTATGAAAAAAAAAACAAAGTCATCCAAATAGTCTTTGAACACACTATTCATGAGATTCATGAAAGCGACAGGTGCATTGGTCAATCCAAAAGGTACCACAGTGAACTCATAATGTCCATACCAATTTTGAAAGGAAGTCTTTGGAATGTATCTTTCCTTTATTCTCAATTGATGGTATCCTGACCTGAGATTCAATTTTGGAGCATTGTCACTCCCTTCATCTAGTCAAACAACTCGTTGATCCTTGGGAGTGGATATCGATTCTTGATAGTTGCCTTATTCAACATCTGATAGTCTATACACAAACACAAGGTTCCATCCTTCTTTTTCACAAACATAACTAGTGCTCACCAAGGAGACACATTGGGTCTTATGAGCCCTTTGTTCAACAATTTCATTAAATGGGCCTTCAACTCATAGAGTTCGATAGTGGTCATTCAATATGGTGCTTTGGATTAAGGCTCAACTACTGATACTAGGTCAATGGAAAATTCAAATTCTCATGTCGGAGGTAACTCTGTGGGCTCGTCAAGGAATACATCTTGAAACTCCTTGAGAATAGGTTGGTCATATAGATATGATTCCTCGCTATCAAGATTACTAATATGCACAACATAAATAGCACATACCTTTCGATGAGCCTTTTTGAGCTACATAGTAGAGATCTGCCTAAGCTCTAAGGGTCTTTGCATCCCACAGATATTGACTGGGTTTAGATAATCATATAGAAAACTATCATATCTTCATAGTTCACTATAGACTTATGCTCGGTTAACCAATTTATCCCCAAAATTACATTGTATGAGCCTAAGGGTGCCACATACAAGTTGACCTAGGTTTGGAAGGTTGGAAGTTGTAACTCGCTGCAAAAAGAGATAGGTATCTACCCTCCACTCTGCTCAATTTCCATATTGGACTATCCATGATTTTTCCATGTATCCAAGTCTAATAGGTATCTTGGATATTACTCTAGGGTCTATGAAATATTTAGTAGCTTCAATATCAATTAAAATAGAGATAGTTCAACCATAGAGCTTAATCATCAACTACATTGGCAAGCCTGATACTTTTCCTACTTATTATCCACTGTAGCATGGATTTGATGATGTTGATAATATTGATAGTTTTCTTCCCTTCATGAATTTGACCGCTACAGATAATTAGAGGCATAATGATCGCCTTCACATGTATAGCACCTGTTACGATGCCCTTTGCAACCTCCTAGCTTGTCCTCTCTGAAGCCCTTTTGCTTTTGGTCATCTTTTCTTTTGTTGTTATTTTCCTTCTTGCTCTTTCCACCATTTCCATATTCACCTTTCTCCAATGACTCACTTCCCCTCTTGAGATTACAAATCTGGTGGTTCTTGTCTCCTTTCTAAAACTTCTTGTTTCCAAACTATGACTTAATATTTGAATTATTGTGGTAATTGTATAGTTGCTACAATTTTTGCTCCTATTTGGTGGCCTTTAGTAAGACTTCATTCATGGTGAGAGGATCATGCATGTCCACTTTTGCTCCAATGTGGGGTCTAAGTTCCAATATGAATTTTCAGATATGGAAACATTTGTCTCCTTGATATTGGGGCATATATTTTAGTAGATTGGTGAACTTTTCCTAGTATTAGGTCACAATCATTCTCCCCTGAGCTAGGTTTTGGAATTTTGTCACCTTCTTGTCAAAAAAGATCTTTGGTAACCATCTCTTCCTAAAATATTGTAGGAAGAGTTCCCAAGTAATCTCACCAAGATGAAGATTTCATTGTCTTTTTATTATCCCACCAAGTAGTTGCTTCTCTTGAAAATTGATATGTAGCCCATGTTGCTTTAGTCTAGTAGGATAGGTTACAAAGTCCACAATATTTCTCCATCTCAATGATCCATACCCCAGTTCCTACTCTAATGGCTTTACCATCAAACTTAGGCAGTGCTACTCTTTTTAGATCCTTTCCTAGTTCTTCCTTAATTCAACCTCAAGGGCCTTCCCTTAGACCGCCTTCTCCCTGATTAACTTCTGCATTCCTAGGAATCAGTCCTTGTGTACCACTCAGACCTCATATTCTATTTGGTCCATATGAGTCTCTTGCCTATTCAAAAGTTCTAGAATTTGATCTAGCCTTTGGTTTAGTCCTTTGTCTAACCCACTACCACATGTCTCTTTTCTGGTGGACACCATACCAACTCACACCTGACCTGCATCACATTTATCATCTACTGTAACTTAATATAGGTTCTATGATTAAATATTCTTATTCACATAACACTACATACACATGCATATATCACTCATTCATTAAATACATACACATTCATTCACACAAAAAAACATGTTTTTGAGTTCTTCGCTTGAACACACCAAAAAAACATCTTGCTTTATTTATATTAAGTCTGGGTCACATGGGCCCATATTTACAAAAGCTTCTTCTTTACATTAGTTAATTTTCTCATTCTTAGAGAGAGGACACTCCTTTGAGTCCTCATCAGAATTTACATCAATTTTCTCAGAAGAGGAGGGTTGAGCACGCAGGCTCTCCTTTCCCTCCTTAGTTAATAAGGGTGTGTTTGGTCCACACTCTAGAGAAAAATCTCTGATTGCGGAAAGCTTATTAATCTTAGGAGTTCACTTCAACTCCTCAATATTCTTGCCCCTCTCTAGCTTAAGTCGAGTGAGGGCTTGAGCTACAGTCTCATCATCAATAATCTCGGGTTGAACCTCAATCTTGGTGTTTTCTTCAACTACAACTTTCTTGTTTGAGGTCATAATAGTCTTCCATTTCTTTCCTCCTGAATTAAACCTTCCCATACCTACATTCAATCCAAGTTTGTTCAATCCTCAAGAAAACTCAAATTGGTCAAGGGTCAACTATCCCCTAGTCATGGTCGTTGTGGATTCAAAAGGCCTAGAGTTGAAAGCTAAGCATTGATACCAAATGTAATAGCCCATTCTAATTACTACTTAAATATTAATTGCAAATGACATTGTGAATGTTACATTTTAAAATGACATCACTTAAGTAGTTATTTTTAGTCATAACAACACACGTCTAATTAAAATATGAGTGATAATATATATTCATTTCCAAATGTCAATTACAATATCCAATTTGACTTGGCTCATTGGGCCACATAGTCAATACAATATACAAATTACATCAATGTTACATCATAATCCTTTGATAACTTGAAAAAATCCAAGGTTTCCTTTTGACACTCGCCTCCACTAGTGGATGAGAACATGGCTCAGGCGCTTTATCACCCAACCATGAAGCTTACACTCCCCTAAAATTCTTCCTACTCGAAGAATACCCGACCCTGCATGAAAATTTTAACAAGAGAACAACCTACAAGATGGAATCTAGTGTTCCCAAACATCAACATGCATCTCTATCAATGATTAGAAAAATGGAACATCTATGCTAAGAATGGCCAAGAGTGTTATCACATATAATTCCACACATAATGGGCTAACTGCTTGGCCAACCAATAAAATTAAGTTGCAACAAAAAAAGATAGGTATTGGATAAAGAAAAACCTATACCCTTTGTACTCCATTTCAGCACCCATCCCAAAAGGTAACTTTAAAACAACACAATTTTATTCCTTAGAAACTATCTACCCTCTAGAAACATCTACCCTGAGGTGCTCTAGTCTACTTAGGTGTTGCTATTCTATTGAACAAAGTGAATAATCCTTAAACACATATCAATGAAAAAGTAATTTAGCCTACTTAATTCCTTAACTTAATAAAATTCAAAAAGATAATTTAAGTGGATTTGTTCAACACATTAACCATTTAGTTCATACACATGTCACATGATTACATTCAATGTACTCTACCACTTCATATTTATCGCAATTCAATATTTATGAAAGAAGAAAAAAATTAAATAAGTAACCAAAGAAGGTATGTCACAAGTATGTGTATGTACGTAGATGAAGTTCTATGTGCATACACATATATGTGCCAACTTAATTTATTATATTTGTGCATGCATTCTGAAATAAATACCATTATAATAGATTGCTTTCATTCAAAATACTGCTACAAATTGTCATATCATTTGATAGTCATACAAGATGTAAATTGCATTTTCAAAGAAAGAACATCTCTATTTTGAAATAGTTACTACATACTAATACACTATTTGTAACATAACAATGTTGTTTATAGAAGTTTACAAGTTATTGTGCTAATGTGTCTCATTAACAGTTTCAAGTTAACCAGTATATCATGTAAATGATCGATGTTATATCATTCTAGATATACAAATATTTAAACAATACTAGTATCTTTTTGTGCAAATAAAAGAATCAAACAACATGCTTGTCATTTTAAATCACATACAAAGTTGGAATATTTATATTACTATTCAGTTTGGAGAAACCCATGTTTCTATTGGTGACTATTATAAGATATATGTTCAAGCTACTATCATTTTAAAGAATGACTAACAGTTGAATGACTGTTCGGTTTTATTATCAACATTAATAATAGTTGAACATTGATGAATACCGATCAAGGGCATACATTGCTGGTAAGATTTATTCAGGGTAATCATTCTATGGAATGATTCAAGTATCATTCTAGGGAATGATAGTGTGCATGCAATGATGACTATTGATTACAAATATTGTGAGCATCACATGAGAGCAACAATAATGGGAATCATTCTAATGAATGATTAAATTTGTGATCAAATGAAAAATAGTTAATCGATCTTAGAGATCATGTCAGCATAATGCAAAATGGAACAATATAATCGTCCCACCATCATTCATGGTGAACGATGCAACATGCTTCAATAACAACAATGACTAACAATTTCTCTATGAATGATATTTGAAACCCACACACCCATATGGTGCAACATACCTTGTTTGGCCTAGCCGACAAGGAGAATAACAACTGTGATAAAATGGAGAAACAATTGTTTCCCTTAGAGGGAAACAATTAGCAATATTAAAATTGTTTAAAATAGAACAATACTTCTATTATTTGGATTTCATCTAAATAGCCATGAGAATGGCTAATTAAACTTACATGCAAGAAATAATTAATAAAGGTGATAATGATACAACAAAAAGCACACAACCATGTTTGGCTATTATGTTTTTGATAAGATAAGCAAAATTTACAAGGTGTTCTACCCTTTACACTACAAGTCTCATGGGCCAAAAAAGATCAAGTCTAAAAAATAGAAACCACTAACCAAAAATAACCATAGACACATTAGACTAATAGCCGACAGTAACACCCCACAGACAAAGTGGCAGTAGACTAACTAGCATTCTCCCAATTCTGAGAGAGGAGGTTAACAACATCCTCTCCGACCCATTCAGGGCCTTCTTTTGCATCCTTCTTATCCATCTCATCCTTAAGCACAACAAAGAGGTTGCTAGTCACACAGTGGACCAACTTGAAAATGAACCGAGTCAATCCACTAAACTTCTTCTCAAGCTTCATCATCTGCTCCAACAACACGCAATGATCCTCCCCTTTATTCGCAGTCTTTGTAATGTTAGCATGCTCCACATCCTGAGGGTCTAAGGACTGGGAAGCTGAGTTCTCATTAAGCATTTTGTTGAAATTAGAAAATTAGCTAGGCCCTTCAACAAACTCCTCCTCCTCTTCCTCCTCCTTTTCCATATTCCTATTACCTTTGTTGTCAGATCGCTCCTCATCAAAATAAATTTCCCTAATCTACACTTTCTTGTTATTTTTTGCCAACCTACCAGATCTCCTAATGTTGGTATTTTCAACCTCAGTCTCCACCATAGCAGCAACCATAGTATCCACCTTGGAATCTCTTCCCACCACATTCTTCCATCTGTTGTCAATGGCCGAAAGCTCCACCAAACCTTTCCATTCATCTTTCGCTTTCTTCTTAGCAGTGGGTTTGTTGTTAATCTTGGCAGGGGAAAACTTAAGCTCGCAAAGACTAGACACAACATTAGAATGGGAAATCCCCACACTCCCCCTTATCTTTTTGGCTTTCAATTTAGGCATAGGGGTTTCAGTAGTCACCAGAGGGGTTTTTCTTTTGGGGCCTTTAGATTCAGTCAGGGATATATTGGTCTGAACAGGGGGTTCAATTTCCTCAATGCAGACAATGGAAATGGGTTTGGGTGAGCAGAGTGTGAGATGAAAATTATAAATCCTCAAGATGATGCCTTGGTGGAGTGACAGGGGAGGAGAATCCTCAGGGTTTTAGGCAACATATTCAATGCACTTCTCAATAGAGCTTTCCAAATCAGTAAGTAAAAAAAAATTGAAACTTAACAATATTTTATGGTGAAGGTGGTTCAAAAGAGGCAAATGATAGAAATAGAAAGTTTTATATCTACCTCCTAAGGTGACATAATTCATGAGAGCGAGACAGACCTGGTCCCATGGCCACTAGAGAGCTTCTCTTTCAAAGCTAGACTAAGAGTGAACAAGTTTTTCATTACCCACAAAGAAGGCATTAAGGCTTTCATTGTCCTAAGCCTTTGTGTGCTTAGGGTACTTCTTTCCAGTGCACGATAGCCCTGTCACCTTAGCAATATCCTCCTCATTCACCTCGAAGGAGATACCACCCATGGTAACCCTTCTTTCTTTCCAGGAACTCACAAATTGCATAAACAACTTTGGATCATGACCCACCAAGCTTTCCATTAAAAGCACCAGCCCACCTTCAACACAGATGTGCCAAACCAATTGGTCCTTGCAAAATTCCCCACAATTGTCTGGCTCCATTCTCACCCTATCACCACCCATTTTGTCACTCTTCATACTGAAAAACCAAGAAACCTGTGAGAGAAAAAGGTTAGAATTTTTGACAAAGTGAGAGGTCACCCAAACACTAATATTTTTAAGCCAAACAAGAATGCCTTTGGATATCAAGACAGTGTACAGGACACATGCTTGAAAATCTAAATCCTAAAAGGAAATCTTTGTAATCTCATAAATGAAAATCTTCAAACGCTTGTGGCCAAGTATGTATAAAATGATGAAATTATAAGGTTTTCCTTCCACATTTCCTTTGCACAAGTATCGATGAAAATTGGCTACGAGGCCAAATTTAGAATTTCCTAAAGTCTTTCCTTTTTTCAATGGAAGCATTTTAGCTAAATTGATAAGAAAATCAAAAGCTTCACATCACAATTATTAGTCACATCAAATTTGAATTCAACAATCTACAAGTATATGTGAATGATGAGACAAGACCCCAAAAAAGATTATGTAAGGCCTGACCCAGCTTGGTCATAACCTCAAAGTACTCCCCATTACTCCTAATAATTAACTCTTTAATTTCAATCTCCACCACATTATTCAAATCATACCACTTGTTTGACACCTCAACCATCAACTCTATCCACATCACCTAATATACAAGAATGTGGACCCCCTAGAAAATCATAGCAATTACATAATTAGGTATCATCATGACAAATACATGTGCCCTGCTCCTTAAGGATTGAACCTCATATACCCAATGGTAGGTTCCCCATATTACACCAACACTTAGAATCTCTCCAATGGGTGCCAAGATTAGCCAAAGCATCAACAACTTGATTATCCTCCCAAAAAATGTGGGTAGCAATCTTCAAGTTTAGCTTAGACACCATATGATTTATATCTAACAATATGTCCTTAGTACTCCATCCTGGTAATCTACCTAAATTAATAGTGTCAATCATAGACTTAGAATCCCCTTCAATATGTATATTCTCAATCCCCATAGTGACAGCTAACTAAATGCCCTTTATCAGTGCCCTTGCTTCCGTAACCATGGAGGACTAAATCCCTATTCCCCCAGAGTAACTAGCCATGAAATTACCCATGTAGTCTCTAATTATACCTCATATGCTTGCCCTGCCTGGGTTGCCTTTGGCCGCACCATCAAAATTGAGTTTATGCCAACCACAGTCAGGGGGTTTCCAAATAGTGTCTCCTCTAGCCTGGGACTTAGAGTTGTCATAAGAATTAGTCTCTAGATTATGATGACAAGCTTTAGCCATTTTAATTTCCTGCTTAGCAGGGGCTTTGTCTGGGATTTTCCCCTTGAAAATAAAAATGTTTTCAGAAATTATCCTTGACCCTATACCAAAAACCTACTTAGGGCTCATCTCAACATTCTTGAATATCCTGTTGTTCCTCTCTTTCCATAAGCATCAAAAGATAATGGGGGAACCTAGTTCCAAATCTCACAAGGTAAGGAGTGAAGGAAGGGCCCAGACCAGCCCAAGATAAAGGATTTGATGTCCTTGTTCATAGTCCACTAAATTCCTAACCACTCCAAAGCCATCTCCCACACACTAGCAACATATGGACAATGCAAAAGTAAGTGATCCACTGATTCTTCATTGCATTTGCATAACAAGCACCTGTTAGGGATCTGGAATCCCCTTTTCCTCAAATTTCCTGAGTAAGGATTCTATTGTGGCAGGTTGTCCACCAGAAAAAGTTTATTTTCAAGATCATGTGTCTGTTCCAAACCTATTTCCAGGGTCCATGTTCAACCCCCTGGTCTGATAGCAGATTGTAAGCCAATTTAACAAAAAGATTACCCTATCAATTTTTAGTCCAATAGAAATCATCCTCCAAGTTGGTTAATGGTAATCTGGTAAGGGGGAGAAGATCCTGCAAAGACTTAGCCAGAGAACACAGCTCAGGAGACAAAAGGAAGCAAAGGATCAGATCTTTCCACCTCATGGCCCTAGGTTGAACAAGCAGGTAATCTCTAATATAAAAGTTGAAGAAGAGTTGTGTCAGCCTCATAAGGTTCCTAAAATTGGAGTGTGTGAGGGGGGTGTCTAACAACCAAGGGTCTTCCCAGAATCTGATACTATTACCATTCCTAACCTTCCATTTCATCCCTATCATGAGCAACCCTTGTAACCTACAAATTTTCTTCAAATCCAAAGAACCCAAAGGATGATCATTAGAGAGGCGATTAATCAAAGGTATATTTTGAAGATACTTAGCATTCATAATCTTGCACCAATCTTTTTTATTCCTTAGCTGGTCTCAACCCACCTTAGCAATCAAAGCCTTATTGGTGCAAAGGATATTCTTGATCCCAAGCCCACCACAAGGTTTAGGTTTACAGACTTTGTCCCATCTAACTAGAGAAAACTTTTTTTTTCCTCGGTCCCTGACCATAGGAATTTCTTGAAATTTTTTCAAACTTCTTAGCAATTCAGCTCTTATGTTGATAGGAAGAATATGCACAAATTTAGTGCATGCAAAGGATGGTTGATAAGGCACTTGCATCATTAAACAAAGAAAAATGATTGATCTCATACTAAGACATCCTCGCTCTAGGTAAAATACACATACATTTTTGGGACATCTAATGATTTACCACTGATTCAAAAGGAATCGACATATTGAAAGGTAAATTACAAGTTTTCAAATAGATTTTACTAAAAAAATCAAGCATGTACACCAAAAAAAACTGATTTACCTCTATTTCGTAGCTTTTCCTTGACTTTTTCCTTCTTTCCCCAACTCAGTAGAATCACTTGCCTTCCTTCTTCCTTGAATCCTCATCGCCACTGCCTGATTCCTTGCCAGTGATTCGTACTCCAAAATGGAAACCATGTTTGCTCCATTATTGGGTTTGTTTCATTTCATAATTGTCCTTAATTTTGCCACCCACTAGTTCATTTGAATATCTTGGCCTTTATTTTGATTGCAGGCCACTATTTTATAATATCTTCCTTATGATTTTATTAACAATTTTATTCTATTTTCATATGTTCTCAGAATTTAACAATAATATTTGATGAATTCGATATCATATTCTTTTATATGGAATATGTATATGTTTATATATAGGTGTGCATAGATATATGTATATATATAGATATAGATAGATATATGTATATATATATAGATATATATAGATATATGTATATATTTAGATATATATATATATATATATATATATATATATATATATATATATATATATATATATATATATATATATATATATATATATATATATATATATATATATATATATATATATATATCACTGTTTTATTTTATATCAATATAGTGTCTAATCATTTCTAAATAAAGAATAAACTTTTATTTTATTCGAATAATAGCTTTTAAATGAAATGGTTTTCTTATCCTTCAAGCATGCCATTTTAAATACATATATGTTTAACCATGCTATCACTTTCTTTTAATTTTTCAAAAACACAAGATCAAAGTAGACAATTGAATAAGAATTCACATGTATTACATTCCACAAGCCTATTTTTTCTCAAGAATTGAATCATTTCCAATCAATATAATATTCTATATGAAATTTTAAATGCAACTATCATGTCGTTCAGTGGTGTGTGCACCTAGATTCCATCAAACTTATCATTCAATCTGGCTAAACGATCCTACCTCAACCATGTTCTTGTCCTTCAACCTATTTTCTTGCATTTGCACACACTTGCACTTACACAAATCATCAATAACATTCAATCATGATAAAGTATAAGATAGTTCAAAAGATCACATGATCAAAAGATAGTTAACTTCTTTCAAACATTTCAAAAATATCAAAAATTTAATTCAACATATTGAATTTTCTCAATAATTCAATTTATCATATTATAATTTAAATGCAAATGAAAATTGGGTTATGACACTATCTAGCTCGATTTGGTTAATGACCATTCATGTACTATGCAGAGGAAATTCCCTTCTTAAGGTAATCTTTAACCCCAGGGACAACCTATCTCTTTTACCATATACTACACATAGACAATTCTCTTCTTAAGGTAATCTTTAACCCCGAGAACAACCCACGTTTATAACATTCCTACAAAGTAAATGTAACACATAAGCTACTTCCATTATAGAACAATCTAGTTCTAAGGTATCCTTTGAACTCTCTATAGTTCGACATACACAATAACTTTATTTGAATAATGACAAAACCTACACTAGCTTATTCTTTCCCTAGTATATAAAACTAAGAATACAATCACTCATTATGGAGTGTGTAAAAGCACTCAAGAAATTACATAAGAATTAAAATATAATAAGACTCTTTTAATAACATGATCTTTCCTAAACTGGCAAATAAATGTTATTTCCACAAAAAACATCAACAACTTTCAATCATTTCAAAACATATAAAATGTAAGAGGGAAGAATAACATGCCTGTAAAACATTTAATCCCAAAAGAAATAAACTAACTTGCAAGCTCAATCCACTCCAAGAATCCTCATAAATTCTCCCAATCCACATAGAAAAATACTCACAAACTTTCACTAAACTCTCCTTTCAAATAACTCTCAGCTCACTCAAGAATATCTCAAAAAATAAACAATAAAATGTAATTGAGTAATGTGTCCCAGATGAAGTGATCTACACCCTTATTTATACAGATTTATGAGGCTTATCTACCTATACTCAAGCTAAGTTTATTGAAACTTCTCAGTTACAAGGTTTGACTCAACATTTTACTTCAATTGGTGTCAACATTCAAAAAAATACTCGTCAAATTATAACAGAAATTTGACTAAAATAGAGACAACAAGTGCTCATCTGAGAAATGCAAGGTGAAAGACAAACAAGTCGACTTCCATTTTACCAATAAAAACATGAATTTTTATACCTTTTACTTGGTATATCTTCATTGAATAATACTCAGTGATTTTATACTTCTATTCATAAAGCAGATTCATATTTTGGCACCACCTATTTTCTTTATCGTGCATTTTGGTGTTGTTATTTAGACTAAGTCAGTGACTTAATTCTATTCAAATTTATCTCTTTAAACTATTGACTAAATCTTTAAACATTATGTGTTGCTTTAGCAGCTTGGTCGACTCATTATTAATGACTTCTAAGCATGCACATAGCTTTTATTACATGTTACAAATTAACATTTATGCATAGTGTGTTATTCATTGTATGTGCTTTATTCATATTATCAATAGCGCTTAGTTTATATCCTGCACTTTGCTAAAACATTATGCTTTATCAATATATATATATCCATTTGAATATATTTATATGTATATATATGTATATATATCTATCAACTTTCACAATATATGGTGTTGATTAGTAATGGAGCAGTCGAGGGCGAGAGGCAGGAATAGAGTGGGAGTTGCAGTTTGAAATCTCCTGAAGGAGATGGAGGAGAAGGTGATGATGATGATCTAGATGGGTCTAGTTGGTTCGTGGTGCTCTTTCCTATTGCTATGGACTTTGGAGTTGTGTTGCGAGGGGGAAAGTTTTCTGATGGCCCATAGATTCCCTTTCTCTTCTTTGAGGATCTTTTTCTTGGGTCCCTGTTTGTTCTTACAGGAGGTTTTGTTTTTCTTGTGGGCATTCTTGTTGTGTTTCCCTCCTTGGCTTGTGGCTTTAGTGGCTCCTTATTTTCCTCTCTCGTGTTGGTTTCCCTTGGTAGATCAGTGCTCTACCTCTTTTCCCTAGTCGTAGGTGATGTTGTGGGAGGTTGCGCTCATTATGTTCTTTGGCTTTGTTGCTTCCCATTTTCGCATGGGGGATGCTTGCTTTATTGGGTTCCCGTGTATTTTCTCTGTGTGGCCCCTCCCTTTAGAAAGGTATGTCTCTTCTCTTGGTTAGTTGGTTGGTTCATGTGTTGGCGATTTCTCTACTTTGGTGGTGGGCTCGTTGTCCCCTATTTGTGGGTGTTGCAAGCTTGTTTCTCTCTCTAGTTTGTTCCTTTTTGGATTCTATTTCCTGCTTCCTGGTGGTTTCCTTGTTGTTGGGTGTGGTTTGTGGGTGGTCTGTGATGGGGCTATTTCTAGTTGGAGTGTGCATTCTTTTAGACCCTAACTAACATGTTGGGTCAGATGGAGTTCTTCATGGTTTTTCCCTCCTCCTGTTCTCTCCATTTGTGGGCCTCCCTCACCTTGCTCTACTCTGTTGGTGCCCCTATGGCTTTCAAATTTTGGCTTCATGTTTGTAGTCCCTTGGGTCTGCTTGTTTTTTCAAGGTGTTCTATGCTTTGTTCTTCTTTTCTCTTGACTCTCCTATTGTGGGGGTCTGGTGCAGTGTTATTTGCTTCCTTAGTATTACTTGGAGGACTTTGGTGGTGTGTGGTTGTGTGGGTTCCTTTTCCTTTGAGGTGGATTGGTTGGAGGATTGGCCTATTCTTGGTCCTATTTGGTGTAATGGGATGGCTTGGGGGCTTTCTATGTTGACCTATTTTCTAATTGGTTCCTTCTGGGTTTCCCTTAGCCCATTTCTGATGTCCTTTTGGTGGTGCTATGGTGGTATTTCTTGCCTTGGATTTGTAGTGGGTGCTCCTGGTTTCCCTTTTGCAGACTAGTGGTGCTTCCCTTGGGTTGGCTTTGTGGAGATTTGGACTATCTTTGGCTCTGACTGGTGTTTTGGTGTAGCTTGGGGGCTTTATGGTTTGGCTGTTTCTCAATGTCCTTCTTGTTTGGGCTCCCTTGTCCCTCTTGGGCCTGATTTTCTTATGTTTTCCTTGGGCTTGGATCTTTGCTCGTTATGGTGCTTTGGTGTGTAAATTGTGGTTTATTTGCGACTGGTTGGGTTATGCTTATGGTGTTATCTTTGGGACCAACTATGTGCTTTGTTTGAAGAGTCATGCTTCCTCCTACCTATACCTAATGCTAGGGCTACCCTAGAATGTGGTGTCTTCCCTCCCTTCTAATTTCACTTTCTACTAGTATCTAGGACTTGAGTCTCCTATTGAGGGGGAGATTGTTCCTTTTGAGGTGGATCTTTCTTCTATTAAGGTGGAGTTGGTAGTTGTAGTGTTGCTTGGTAGATCTTCTCCTTTATGCCAGATCTTATTGAGGTGTTTCTTGTGTAAGGAGGAGAGTGGTGTTTTCGGAGGTTTTGGGTCTCATTTCATCCTCTCTTTTGGAGGTGAGCCCCCTCCTCTTGAGGTGGAGGTTGGGTTGGCGTCCCTGGTGGGAAGGTGTTGTTGGGAGGCTACTGTTAGCAGATTGGTGGGGTGTTGTTGCAAAATTTTTGTTTGTATGGGGATGTTTTCTTCCCTGACTCAACCTTATTCTTCTCATACTGAGGTTGAGAATGTGGATGGGCTGTTTGCTTTGATTGGGAAATTTGGTTGCCCTTGTTTTAATGGTTTTGATGTGAGTTGGAGTTGCATCAGTGATGTATTTTCTGAGAAGATGGTTTGTTGTTTCCTGGATGGTGTAGGTAGGTTTAATGTTCACTTAAGGTTTCCTAGTCCTAGTTAAAATATGATTGTTTAGGGATCTTGTCCCTCTCTTGTTATCTATTGCAACTTGTGTAGTCATGTCTCCTTGTTAACTCTTGTTGTTGTTTTGTTGCTAGTTTTTTGTGATTTATCTTTTATGTAGCTTTCCTACCTTGGACAGGGTTACAGAGCCCTTCAAAACTAGTTGTATTGGGTTTTGAGGCCCCATCAAAACCTGCTTTACCTCTAAAACTTTCACAATATATAAATATATATATCATTTAGTATTTTGAATGCATATATCTATGTTATCATTTCACAAATAAAGCCATATGTATATATATTTATATACATATATGTATATACATACATATATCGATATGCTCAATATGTGTATATATATGTACATATATCCATATATACATTTGCTTATACAAATAATAGTACATATTTATAACTCATTGATAAATATATACATCCATATGATATATATATACATGTCATATTCTCCACTTGATATTCTCATGCCCATGAGCAATCCATCCATGAGCATGTGTAGGTATGTCTACCTATGTATACTCATGTATGTATTAACTCACGTGTATGGGTTTACCATCGACATATACATTTATACATATATATACATACCATGTATATATATCTTATCGATTTGAACTAAGAACATATATGAAAGAAATTCACATGTACAAATGAGACACAACAATATCACAAACAAGAACATTCACCACAAAATCACAATTTGAACACAAAAAACATTAAGGGATGACTTACTGATTTCCCAAACTATGACTCAACTAGACCAAACTGTGTGTGTGTGTGTGTGAAAAGCTTAATTAGGTTTTGTTTAAAGGTTAACTAACCAATCACTTCTCCTGAGTGATACTTCCCCTGCTCCCGGAGGCTTGATCCCTATATGTTCCTTCAACTTATAACATTGCAATGGTAGTTACATGTTCATCAAAATGATCATATGCATATATATTATTTTCATAAGCAAAATAACAAATTAAATCAATGTTCATAATATTTAATCATAATCATTCAATCAATTAAACTTATTTTCTTCATTTTCCAAATAATACATATAACCAAAGTGCAAAAACATGTATGTTTCTCAATCAAAAATACAAGCACATTAATTTATTCAATATTTTAACCTATCATAGTAATAGTAAATAGGAAAGTGCACAACAGGGTGTAACACCCTTCTTCTCTTTGTTCGCCAACCTCTAGGTTTATTGAGTCTATTGGCTCCGCCAGTACAATCTCCTAGTTCTTGACGTGGGTTAAGGCTTGTAAGATATTTATTTTTGTTTCCAAAGCCTCATTTTTCACTTCCTTTCTTTGTTCACCCACCATTTCCTTCCTTTTAGTTTTCTCCCTCCAAACGTTTTTGATGTTCAGAGGAAACCTTTTTGTAGTTCGCTTTGTTATGGTTTCTACGATGGAATTTCAAATAGAAGAATTTAGGTGATTAAACCTTAATGCCTTGCCTCCACACATTTCCATTGGCTTCTAAGAGGATTGATTGTGAGATATCCTTTTATCAAAAGAACCAAAATTCTAGCATAGATCAAGGATTCCCCTTCGCTCAAATCAACCTCCATCATTTTTCCTACTGCATTCCTGATTTTCGCAATACAACTCTCTGACCAGTATTTTATGGGAGGTTGTATAAACACAACCACATTGGGCTATTACAAGGGTGGTAATCCAAAGGATTAAAATTTCACATCCATTTTTAGAGATACAAATATGACAATCCACTCTTGCAAAATGGTTCATCCAATATCTTATCTCTATCTTCCTCACACTTGAAAACTGCTACAAAGAAAAACCCTTTGGAAGGAAATTCACGATAGGATCAAAAGTCCAATTCTTTAGTATACATTCACCAATTTTTTTTCTCGAGAGTCGTTTCCCCATAAACCTACCAATAATGGATCTTTTCTCCAAGTGGTGTATATTCCTTAATTTAGTGGTCTATGTTTGGTCCAAACTAAAACATCAAATTCTCTCTCTCATCAAATAATTTCCTGCCTTAATAAATTTTGTAATAAAGATAATTAAGTTCATGTAATCTTTAGGATTAGAGGACCTTTCTACACATACAAAATATAAGGACTCATGCTTTATTTTCCACCACCTAAAATTGAGGAAATAATTCTACAAGGACATGAAACAATGATACATTTCATTAAAGAAATTATTTGATCCATTTGTAACATCCATAAATGAGGGTTTATATAGGTTTACAAAGGAATTATTATGAAAATTAAAGTCCCAAAAAAACTACCAAGGTGGGTACAACCATAATAAACCAAATGAAGGGATAATAGAACCTTTTCAAGGTCAATAATTATACCTACCAAGAATAAACATTCATAAATTTGATGGTAGAGATTTAATTTCATGGATAAGTCTCATAGAATAACAACTTAAACTTCACAATATACCAAATAACATCATGGTTGGGATAAATTTATTGTATTTAAAATTAATACTTTACCAATGGTACCAATGGAAGATGAGTGGGAAATAAGGACAATTTTTTAGTTGGCAAGAATTTAGCAAAGAATTAGCCACCTTTTATGAGCAACCATGCATTGAAAATTAATTTATCCAACTAAAAAATTTAAAACAATTAAGGTATTTAGATGAATATAATATTGAGCATTTTATATTGGCACTTAGAGCTCTAGAGGTGACATCTTACTAAAGGCTACAATTACACATCAATGGAGTTAAGGACCAAATTCAACATGATGTTAATTTGTTAGAACCTTGTATAGTTAGGAAAGCTATGCAACAAGCATTGCATATTGATAAAAAAAATTCCATCAAAGGTGAAACCATGATAGTAATTGATAAAAATGTGACTAATCCTACTAGAAAAAGCATGGACAAATTCTTTAACTTAGGAGAAATTAGTAAACTCTCTTCTCAACAAGAGACAAAGAAAAGAGAAAAGGACCTATGTTGGAATTGTGATAGGAAATGGTCAGGGAGTCATAAGAGTTCTAGTAGTGAGAAAAAAAATGAGGTTGAAGAAGAGTGAGAAGTACTTGCAAAAGAATCAAACATAAAATTAAGAATGAGGTTTCCAAGGAAAAATAAAACACTGTTATCGCCCTACATGCATTGAATGGAACAAATGCACCATAAAAAATCAAAGTAATTGGTCAAATAAAAGAGAAAAATGTGAAAGTGCTAGTTGATACTAGTGATATGTACATAATTTTATTAATAGAAGATTAGCTAATGAGCTCAATTATCTTGTTTATCCACTCTCTAATTTTCAAGTCATGATAGCTAATGGGAAACAACTATGTTGTGGTGGTAAATGCCACCATATAAAACTCTCAATGGGAAATTATCAATTAGATTAAAAAATGCTTTCTATCCCTATTAGGGGAGTGGGTGTAGTTTTGGGTGTGCAATGTCTTAATAAATTAGGAACAATATCTTTCAATTTTCAAGACTTTCCATAGATTGTAGAACACATGGGAAAAAGTATGAACTTTTGGGAATAAAATCACCACCAAGTGAAATCATTATCTCCCATAGGATGGAAAAATTAATCATTAAAGGTTCTTATAATATAGGGGCACAATTAGATTTTATAGAAGTACACGATATATATGATAACTCATGATCAACCAAAAATTTAAGAGATTATTCAATACCATCAACAAGTATTTCAAGAATCCAAGGTTATACCTCTAATTGGATACCATAATCATGACATTAAATTAATACCATAAAGCATTGTTTATCCCAACAAATAATACTATTTATCCCCTATGCTTATTCTTAACAAAAATGATGATCCATGGATGCAAGAATCTAAATAAAATCACTCATAAAGATAAGTTTAATATTCTCATTGTTAATGAATTGGATGAAAATAAAATCTATGCAAAAAAATTCCAATGTGTCGTTAGGGTGAAACAAGTAGAATACTCAAGAAATTTGGTGTCATTTAAAGGTGTTAAGATGGACCCTACGAAGAGAGGATTTTTTGGTGTAGCTAGATACTATAGAAGCTTTTTTCATACCTATCATTCTATAAAGAAAAAATTATTTTGGATGTATTAAAGTGAATATCCAAAAATTTATGGTAGAATGCTTGATACGCCAACAAAATAAAAGGGAAATAGTAAAGACTCCAAGCCTCTTACAAATATTAAGCATTCCAATACAACACTAGGTAGAAATATTAATGTACTTCATTATGGGGCTGCCAAATAAAGATAATAGTGATGTAATCTAGCTTGATGTGGATCTAAACTAATTAAGAATGCATATTTTTGTGGACCCTCTCATCTATTTTCTACTAATATTATGGAGAAAGTATTCATATACAAAAAAATCATGGAATTTACAAAATAAGATTGTAAAATAGAGCCACCTCAAAATTCTTAATCAAGTGGGAGATTTTTCCAATTGAAGATGCAACATGGAATGATGAATGATTCATACGAATTTTTTAGAGTTTCTAAGCATTGAGGGTAATGTTTTTTTCTGAATGAGAAAGGAATGTTGTGATCCTAATATGATATATTCTTAATTATATATTATATATTCCTAATTATATAAGGATAATCACTTGTGTCATACTTAACCCTAACATAAATAGGACACTTGTCACATGATGAAAAGTTTAGATTGTGATACATGTGAATGAATCTAATGTCTGGGATTAAATGGACAAGGATTGAGGAATAAGGGAACTAATTGAATAAATTAAATATTTATTTAACTAATGGGATCATGTGAAGAGAAAATAATTAAATAAATAAAAAATATTTATTTAATTAAAGGATTAGGATAAAGATGAAAAAATGATGGAATTAATTATATAAATAAACAATATTTATTTAATTAATGGATTAATATAGGTTAAAATTAGATTTGGTTAGGTAAGGTCATATTTTAGGTGTCTACAATTTTAACATAAATAAAATAGTTCTAATAATTATATATATATGAAAAAAATGAATTTTTAGTTTGATCCAAGTCCAAAGAGACCACTTATGAGAGGTCTCTTCCCATGAATTTATTTCCAAGACTACTACTTGAGGATCTCAATCCCCAAGACATTGTCACCTTGTCCAAAGTTACAAACTCAATAGTCCAACGAAAACACATCTTACAGGCATGTTAGCCTAGCAAAGGCACATGGCCTATTAAATGTTGGTGGCCTCCACAAAAATATTGTGGCTCACACCCTTATCAATAGATAGATATATTTAAATATCCATAATAATTATTAATTAAATAACCTTGTTTTTATTAAAATATCCCAACAAATCGAATAATGAATTTTAAAAACCATAATATAAACATGAATTTACTAAAATTATAGATCTTGAAGTTTTTTTTCATATAATTGTTAAACAAAAAATTAGATAATAGATTTAAATGAGTGTTTGTTTGTTAGAAAACAATATAGTTGAACTCAAGATAATGTATTTTTATTTTTTATTTTAAAAATAAACCAATTTTCTTCTTCAATATTATGGTTAAATATTTAGTTTTAATTTAATATTAATATTTATGAATTCCAATTATTCAATTTTAAATGGAAGAGAGTGCATAATGTTGCATTAAAAAAACACAGCATTAATTTTTTTAATTTTACTATCTTATCATTTTATCAAATAAAAAATGGTTTAATTATGTATCAAACTATGTGATGTTTTATCAAGATTTAATTCATATTTTATGAATAATTATATATAATTTTATCAAGTAGAAAGTGTTTATATGATTAATTTTGTAATCAAATTCATTAATCTATATTTTATTAATAGTGATTCAATATTTAATCCATATTTTATGAATAGTGATTCACGGGATATTGACTTAGCACTCTTTGCATTCAGAGCTTCCCAAAAATTTACTCATCTTAATACTACACTCAATCAAACCCACTTAACATTAAGTTTCTTCATATTAGTTATCCATCATTAAAAAAATTAAAAATCAAAATAATTTTTTTAATTGATAGGTCTTGGTAGCCACCCACCCTATGTTCTTACACCTTAAGCTCCTAAACGGTTCATCAAATTTTGATGATTTTTATTGGGTTTCTTCGTATTTGACTTAAGGGCTTAAAGCTTTTATTTTGGCTTTTGGGTATTTCCAAAAATGTGTGAAGATTTGTTATGCACATAAAGGTCAAATAGTGGTCATTTGGAGGTGACATCTGAAGCATATTTTGTATTGCCTTGATTACCATTTGCTTTGACCACCAATTTTTTTTAAAAAAATCCTATTCCTATTTAGATTTTTTTTTTTTTGTTAACCCAGGGTATCCCCACGACCTCTACCTAGTGCCCCAACCTTACACTAGTTCAGTGTGAGGGCAAGCGAAGGGCGAGACTAATCCCTAGAGTTGTGGTGCAATCAACACCCGCCCCCAGGTGTCTGTAGCCAAATTAGTTCCCGGGCCAGGAGAGTCGAACCCAAGACCTCGGGGAGCAAACCCAAGACTCAAGCCAACTCTGCTAACCCGGTGGGGCATTCCTATTCAAATTATTACATAAATACATCTTCGAATATAAATTACAACGCTCAATTTTTAATGTATTAAATCAATTTTTAATATTAAAAGCTTGACTTTTTGTGGGATTATTTCTCATGCTTGTTTCATTCTTTCCATAGGTTTTCTTCATGAATCGCTTTCCACCTACTGCACTCTCCATCATGTGGCATGCTTATTGGATACTCTATAGTTTCAAGTAATGTCAAAGTATCATTTCTCCTTTCATTTTGTAGACAATGGTACTCATGAATATATTTTTCCAATAACTGTATCTTTATTCTATTATTGTCCAAACCATCTAGGGTTTCATTATCATGACACCATTGAATTTATACAATTATTTAATCAAATAGATTATATAATCTACAACCCTTATAATTATATGGTATTATTTTAAAACCCTCATGTTTCTATTCATGATATTATCTGATTAGGGGATTATTTACCACACTTTTTTGACTAATTTAAGCATTTCTCTTCATGCATCTCTTTTGGCTGGCTATTGTCTCGATCATGTGATATGCCCATGAGATACTCTCTATGGTTTCAGGTAACATCAACCTATCATTTATCCTTTCACTTTTTAGACAACAATAATTTTAAATATATTCTACTCCACTAGTGAGCAATCTATCAACACTTTCATTCTCATGACTGAACAACCTATTTTGGGATGATATGATCAACAAACCATGTTTAATCTAATACCCTCACTATTTAGGGTGTATTTCTAAAAACCCACATTTATAGAAATGAAACTTTATAAATATTTTGAAGGGTATATTTAATTGTTCTAAAATTAAGGTTATTTTTTTCTTATGTGGTTAATTCTAAAAACCCCCTTTATAAATTCAAGAAACTATCTTTATTTATTCCTTTTCGATTAATTCCTAAAATCCTCATTTATATTCATGAAACTTTATAAACATTTTTGATGATTCACTTACCAACTGAACTTAACACAATCACATACAATTTCATTTTTATAATCATTGAACTATGTATATCTTTCTCTTATTTGGCTTTCCAATTGCACACAACAGCATACATTTTTATTTTATATATATTATACATATATATACATATATATACATGTGTGCATATATATACATATATATACATGTGTGCATATATATATTTATATAAGAAAATTGTTGTCATGGTGATTGCTCCCTTTCTATTATGTCTAGAAAAATCACACATTGAGGCCTAAAATTAGGAAATGCTAAAGAAAAAGGTCCTTAAGTCCTCAATGATTTCTTAAAGCCTCTCAAATTGTGCTAGTGAGAGAAGTGCATCATGGTGTGACATATAGAAAGCATAGGTCTCCATATTTCTTATTGTTAGCCACTCTCTCAATAATGCAATTGGTTGCTTCATATCTTCATTCTTCTAAGTAGTTGTTATGCAAATGGCATCACCTACTAAGCTTGTCTTAGGAACTCTACTTAGTACGGAAAGATAATTAATAGCCTCTTCCCAATATTTGGCATTCACAAAATTTCCCACTACCCATCCTATCCATTCAAATTTTTCCAATGTCCTTACTACATCAAGTACAAGAACTTTTCTAGCAGTTATACATTATGGATGTGTTCGCTCTACATATGTTTTCCATCAATAACCACTTTAAAGGCCTCTTCTTCCACCTTTGATTTTAGTTTGAACACTTCCTTCATTTGCTCCTTCAAATTTTCTTACTTGAAGTGGCATAGGATGTTTGGGATTATTAGATTATCCACCATTTTGAATGTGATGGCATGAATTCAAAACTGACATTTTATAACCTTTATGATGTTTTCCTTATGTTCCACTCTCCATATCTTTTTTTGAGATATCTTACATTCTTTCACTATCCACTGAAATATTCTAACCAGATTTATCATCCTGATCACTTTGGTACTTTGAAGATATTTTTCAGTTTCCATTATTTTGATTTTTTAATTTGTATTTGGCATGCTTATTTTTTACCTATATTTCTTTAGTTGTTATGTCATATTAAATTTGTGATCATGCAACAACTTCCACACACACACACATATGTAGGTATGTATATGTGTGTGTATGAAAAAGTTTGTTACTAATTATTTTGGCATTTGGCTTAAGAAATAAAGTAGCACCATCCATATATATACACATTATCTTGGTGGGGTTCCAACTTTACCAACTATTATAAATTCAATTTATTTATTTTGTATAAGTTTCATTACAAAACCCATGTTTATGTTCATGATACCGTACTTACACCATAAGCTTAAATATTTGTTTATATACTATCCAAAACTTTGTTTATATTACTCTTGTTTGAATTTCTAATTGAACACATCAACATACATTTTCATTGTATAACTATATATTCATGAAACTATGTATATATTACTCTTATTTTGCTTTCCAAGTGAACACACAAGCATACATTTTTTATATATATTTACATGCATGATGAGAACTATTGAAAACATAGGTGATTGTGCAGGAAGCTGAGAGGGTCTAGGGTTTGCGTGCGTGGCAAGAAACCAACATGCACACGGATCTCGAGATGTGGGGAGGAAGGGCCCTCCCCACCATAGCTTTTTGACACCATAGGCCTCCTTTTCCCTAAGCTTTCATCATTTATTGCTTTCAATTAGTGTCGGCGAAGCTTTTTTTCCCTGTGTTTGATTTTCTATGTGGTTGCTTCGCCTGTGCGAAAGGTTGGCATTGGCACTAGTGTCTTTTCATAAGTTATGGAGGGGTGTAACACTCGCCATGAAACCCTAGAGAATGACACACACATAACAGAAGTGAACAAATTTTTTTTTTTTAAAGTGTAATTAAAAAAGTAAAGTAAACTACACTAACATATGCATTCTCTAAGGCACGTGACGACGCTTACTTACAATACCCATTAATAACAAAAGTTAATAAACAAAACTTATATTTATTACTCATGAATTTAAAGATCATATATCCAAAACATTAAAATACATCATTTAAGTTATAAAGTACAATAATGATCCATTCACACATTACATTTATTTAATATTACAATTACAACTCTCATTTCCAAATGAGATAGTTTATACAAAAGTGTTACAATTACAAATTACAAGGATTCTCCTCGAATACAATTGAGTGATACAAATTACAAGGTATCTAATAGATACAAGTGAGAACATGAAATAATTACAAATCCATGGGTACACATGAGATCTCCAATCATGAAGTACCTACCATCATGAACAAGAACTAGGGACCCAACGGTGTAAGGTGCACGTTCCACCCAACCAAGTGGTACCCGAAGGCCCACCCCCATGCTAGGAGACAATTAAAGAGCTCCCTAGGAAAAACCTACAACCTCTAGACACAGGCAATAACAATACTAAACTACACAAGTACAAAACTAGCAAAATGGTTACAATGCTTCCAAATAACAATGATCAACTACACAATACAACAAACTAACTGACGGTTGTCATAGGAGGAGTGTCATCACAAAGTTGCATGGGTTACCCTAGTGAATCTTCCTAGGCTCTGGCCCCCATCTTGGGTTACCCAGGTGACCTCTTACGAAACTCAACCCCACATGCAATCCAATGCAGAATCGATTATCTTTCATAGAGACAAGATAACGATCTTGCCATTCCAAGTCTTCTCATCTCATCCCAAGTCTTTAATAGCCCTTGAGTCCATGAGCGAGGAATTAACAAAATTTAAGTGTTTAAAATACCCTTTTTCCCTTAACATATTTATTAAGTTGTCACTAATTAATCTAACTCTTCATGAGTTACCCAAACACCACTTTGTGTGTCGGCCCCCATGAAAATCCACTCCCCTATTAACAACCTAAGGAACAAATCCCACTAACATTGGGTAAACTAGGTTCACATAACCAATTACAATTATCAACACAACAATAATTATACGACACAACCTGTTCACATAACTAGGTCCAACTGAAACATATCTCATGCACTACCCATGTTAAACAATAACAATCACATGAGACACAACACCATCTCAAGAAAACACATTTGGAAGACTTACAAAATCAAAGACCCCCAATTTTCACAAACAACCAAAATAAAAGAAATCATAACCTTTAAAACAATTTCAGGAAAAATATCAATCTAACTTTAGGATTTCTTAAATCCAAATAAAGCAATAACTTATTGCACAAAATTAATCAATTAATTTATAACTCCATTTACAACAAGAAATAAGAAATTAAAGCTAGTTTTTTTTTCTTCAAGTTTCTCAATAACATCTAATGATAAAAATCATTTTTTTTTTAAATAAAATCATTTTATTATAAAAAATATATTTGCAACTTTTATAATAAAACAATCTTAAGAAAATTATATTTAAATATAAATATATATTAAACATATATATATAATTATATACTTTATGTATATACAATTATATATACATATTTAAATATATCATTTAAATAATATCCAATTATTTAAAATATATAATATATAATATATGTATATTATATATATTAAATAATAAAAAAGAAATATAACAATACCCATTAATAACAAAAGTTAATAAACAAAACTTATATTTATTACTCATGAATTTAAAGATCATATATCCAAAACATTAAAATACATCATTTAAGTTATAAAGTACAATAATGATCCATTCACACATTACATTTATTTAATATTACAATTACAACTCTCATTTCCAAATGAGATAGTTTATACAAAAGTGTTACAATTACAAATTACAAGGATTCTCCTCGAATACAATTGAGTGATACAAATTACAAGGTATCTAATAGATACAAGTGAGAACATGAAATAATTACAAATCCATGGGTACACATGAGATCTCCAATCATGAAGTACCTACCATCATGAACAAGAACTAGGGACCCAACGGTGTAAGGTGCACGTTCCACCCAACCAAGTGGTACCCGAAGGCCCACCCCCGTGCTAGGAGACAATTAAAGAGCTCCCTAGGAAAAACCTACAACCTCTAGACACAGGCAATAACAATACTAAACTACACAAGTACAAAACTAGCGAAATGGTTACAATGCTTCCAAATAACAATGATCAACTACACAATACAACAAACTAACTGACGGTTGTCATAGGAGGAGTGTCATCACAAAGTTGCATGGGTTACCCTAGTGAATCTTCCTAGGCTCTGGCCCCCATCTTGGGTTACCCAGGTGACCTCTTACGAAACTCAACCCCACATGCAATCCAATGCAGAATCGATTATCTTTCATAGAGACAAGATAACGATCTTGCCATTCCAGGTCTTCTCATCTCATCCCAAGTCTTTAATAGCCCTTGAGTCCATGAGCGAGGAATTAACAAAATTTAAGTGTTTAAAATACCCTTTTTCCCTTAACATATTTATTAAGTTGTCACTAATTAATCTAACTCTTCATGAGTTACCCAAACACCACTTTGTGTGTCGGCCCCCATGAAAATTCACTCCCCTATTAACAACCTAAGGAACAAATCCCACTAACATTGGGTAAACTAGGTTCACATAACCAATTACAATTACCAACACAACAATAATTATATGACACAACCTGTTCACATAACTAGGTCCAACTGAAACATATATCGTGCACTACCCATGTTAAACAATAACAATCACATGAGACACAACACCATCTCAAGAAAACACATTTGGAAGACTTACAAAATCAAAGACCCCCAATTTTCACAAACAACCAAAATAAAAGAAATCATAACCTTTAAAACAATTTCAGGCAAAATATCAATCTAACTTTAGGATTTCTTAAATCCAAATAAAGCAATAACTTATTGCACAAAATTAATCAATTAATTTATAACTCCATTTACAACAAGAAATAAGAAATTAAAGCTAGTTGTTTTTTCTTCAAGTTTCTCAATAACATCTAATGATAAAAAACATTTTTTTTTAAAATAAAATCATTTTATTATAAAAAATATATTTGCAACTTTTATAATAAAACAATCTTAACAAAATTATATTTAAATATAAATATATATTAAACATATATATATAATTATATACTTTATGTATATACAATTATATATACATATTTAAATATATCATTTAAATAATATCCAATTATTTAAAATATATAATATACATATTATATATATAATATATAATATATAAAATATATATATATTATATAATATATATATTAAATATTAAATAAAATTTCATATATAAACAAACCCACGCAGCCCTCCCATGGGAGGTTAGTTGTTGTGGTAGGCAGTGGCACTGCCTCCAAAGCAACGCCTCCTCTATGGGGGCGTTGTGGGGGCAGTCGCCCCCCCAGCTGCCATCAATTTTTTTTTTTTATAAATTCTTTCCTCTGTTTCAAATTTTCCCATATAGCGCTACAGCCTGGCACAAAATATATATATATATATATTAACAGAAGCATTCTCTATAGAATCAAAATTCATATAAATTACATATGTAAATTTGATTCAATCTCAATTGCTGAAAGGACAATTTTTTTTCTAAAAAGAAAGAAGTTTTCTACAAAAACATTGGAAAATTGCCAAAGGTTTTAATTTTCCCAAATTTTACAGAGAACCACAATTTTCTCAAATTTAACAAAGTTTTCAATCTCATTTCTACAGAGGTTTGCAAAATCATCTGATATTTTTCATTTGAATTTTCTATTGTCACAAATTGATTCTCAACAAAGATCTGAGATTTTCCTAATTTTCCTATAGAGATTTCAAAAATTCAAAACAATCCTTTCAAAATTTAAAATCAAAACTTCAAAACAATAAAGAAATAAAAGAACCTGTTAGCTGAAGCTTGTAGGAATGAAATATGAAGTTGAGCTTCTTTGCAAAATCCAATCTTCTAGAACCTCTTCCAAAATCTCCACTTCCAAACCAAAAATTTGAAAATTACAAAGCAAAACCTTCTTTTTTTAACAACCCAAATTTTCCAAGAATAAAAATATCCTCTCATTAATTTTCCAACACTAGTCAAAATTCTAAAATATCTCTTTCAACCACCATAGTTATTTCCCTCTATGCATTCAAATTTTTTATTTTTTTTTAAATAATTCAAAACACAATTTAATTTTCAAATAAATTTAAATCACTTAATCTATGCACTTTACAAGACAACTTTAATTATTTGCCTAATAAATTTAATTGATTAATTTATTTACTCAACAAAATAAGTTTAATTTATTTATTTATTTACTCAACAAAATAAGTTTAATTAATTTATTTATTTACTCAACAAAATAAATTTAATTAATTAGTTTATTTACTTAATAAAATAAATTTAACCACGAGGATTAAATTACTTTACCACATAAATGGAATTTACTTAATTAATTTATCCATTTAATAAGATAAATTTAATCAATAGATTAAATTACCTTACCAATTGAATATAATTAAATTAAATAACAATTTTAATCTAAAATACATAAATTAACATTTACAACCACTTAACATTAATTTCCACATATAATTCCCACTGATAATAAATTATCAAAACATCAAAGACGACGTGACTCAACAACAAACAAGACAAAAACTGACGACACACTATGACAGGGTTTGTGGTTTGACAAGGCCACTCTGTTACTATCTCCCAATCAACAAAACCGTTGGGATATGGACACGCTTAGACCTGTGAAGCCAGGTGGAGATGATGTCTTGTACCTGCAATCCCGTAACCAAGATGAGTGTCAAACATGTATATAACATAGCAGACACACCATGAAGAGAAATCGCGGAATCACAGGGCACTCGCATGCGAGTGATGTAATCCCATCCCCTTCACCAGTACAGTCACACAAGACTGACAAGAACAAAACATCCATAATTCATCATATGATTGTACATCAATATTATCAAATAGCAACTATGCTAATCCATAAACAAAACATAAATCATAAGCAACCACATAAATTATCATCACATCAAAGTATAGCATCCACATTGCTCCAATGTCAGCGATCATCAAACCATAACAAGGTATCAAGGTCTATCATCGTAAAGACACTGTCTAATAGCATAAACAAATCAGAACACATAGCAGCAACTAGAGGGGCATTACATCCTCCCCCCCTAGGATCAAGCTTACTCTTGGAAGCCTATGAACAAATAGGGATAGAGCTCCCTCATCTTGGTCACATCCTCCCAAGTAGTCGATGTATCATCTCTAGGATCCCACTGGACCCTGACCTACTCTATATCTCGACCCCTGAGGGCGAGTCTCCTATGTTGCATGATGGCCATGGGCTCCAAAACCAACTGCCCATCCTCTACCTGTAAAGCATTCCAATCAAGGACATGAGATATGTATGGATGATAAGGCCTGAAAACCAAAACATGAAACACATTGTGAATACGCGAGAGACTGGGCGAAAAAGCAAGTCGGTAAGCAACTGGACCAATCTTCTCAAGAATCTCAAATGGCATGACAAAGCGAGGTGCAAGCTTGGAGCCCTTTCCATATCGGATTGGACTCTTTCATAGACGCACTTGCAGAAAGACTTGGTCACCTATTGCAAACTGAAAATCCACCCGATGCGCATCAGCATACTTCTTCTGCCTATCCCATGCAACAACCAAATGTTCCCTTATCCGAAACACCTAATGCTCCATATCCTGAAGCATATCCACACTCAAAATAACTCTATCCTCTAACCAATCCCAACTCAAAGGAGTCTGACACAGATGCCCATACAATGCTTGGAAAGGAGGCATACCAATCAAACTCTGATAGTTGTTGTTATAAGCAAACTCCACTAAATGGAGATAGTCCTCCCATCATGTCTAATGGTCCATCACATACATGCACAACATATCCTCAAGGATTTGGTTGATCCTCTCGATCTTTCCATTTGTCTCAAGATGATACATTGAACTAAAGTTCAACTATGTCCCCATAGCATGTTGTAATGACATCCAGAGAGTTGAGGTGAACATAGGATCCCTGTCAGAAATGATCTGATGAGGAATATTGTGCAACCTAACAATATCTCCCATGAACACTCTAGCAACAGATGAAGCACTATAGGATGAACAAATAGGTGAGAAGTGTGCTACCTTCGTCAACCTATCCACCATCACCATAATAGCATCGTGTCGCCACGAAGATTTGGGTAAACCAAAAATGAAATCTAATGAGATTATATCCCATTTCCACTCTGGCACCAAATGTGGCTGCAGAAGTCCTACCGGATGTTGGTGTTCAGCCTTCACTCACTGACACTCCAAACACCTTGACACAAAGTCAGTGATATCTCACTTCATACCTGCCCAGAAATAAAGCTGTTGCAAATCAACATGCATCTTCTTCACCCCTGGATGAGCTGAATAAGGTACCTGATGTGCCTCTGTCAAAACCAAGGTACGAAGATCTCTAGATAATGGAACATAAATGTGTCCCATGTGAATCAACAAGCCATCTGACTCTAGAGAATAATCTGAGAATCTTCCTTCCAAAACCCTACCCGACTCTATCTTCGATCTCACCTCTTGGTACCAACTATCTACAAGAAGTGCCGAAAGAATCTGACTCCTCAAATCCACATAGAGAGTCAGCTCAGATAACTTGTGTCTCTACCTGATGAGAGCGTCAGCCACTACGTTCTCCTTTCCCTGGATGTACTTCACCTCAAAATCATACTCACAAAGGAATTACATCCATCGCCTTTTCCTAGCATTAAGATTAGGCTACGTGAAGATGAACTGTAGACTCCAATGGTCATTGTGCAACTCAAATATGTGCCCCAATAAGAAATGTCTCCATCTTGTTAAGGCGTGCACTACCGCTGCCAACTCAAGATTGTGTGTAGGGTAATTCAATTCATGATCCTTGAGTTTTTGTGATTCACACGCAATCACTCGACCATCCTACATCAAGATTGCTCCTAATCCCTCCAAAGATGCATCAGTATAGACAACAAAATCTCCAGTAGGATCAGGTATCGCAAGAATTGGTGCACTAGTCAACTTCTCCTTCAGCATCTAAAATGTTGACTCACACTGTTCTAACCAAACAAACTTCTTCCCTTTCCTCTAAAGAGAAGTGATAGGATGTCCTATCCTCAAGAAGCCCTCAACAAAACATTTGTAGTACCCTGCCAAACCCATGAAGCTACGTATCTCTGCCACATTAGTCAGCGCGGTCCAATCACTGATCGCTTGGATCTTCGTAGGATCTACTACAACACCCTCTCCTATAATCACATGTCCAAGGTACTTGACCTTGGTCTTAAAGAACTCACATTTGGACAGGTTAGTGTACAACTAATTATCTCTCAAACACTACAATACCTACCTCAAATGCTCCTCATGATCCTCTATGGTCCTAGAATAGATCAATATATCATCAAGGAATACCAGTACAAATCTATCCAGATATGTGCAGAAGACTCCATTCATCAAGCTCATGAACATAGATGGCACATTCATCAACCCGAACGGTACCATAGTAAACTCGTAGTGATCGTAGCATGTGCGAAACATCATCTTATGGATATCAGCATCAAATATACGTAGTTGATGATACCTTGACTTAAGATCAATTTTTGAAAATACTGTAGCACCCTTGATTTGATCAAACAAGTCATCAATCTTGGGTAAGGGATATTGGTTCCTGATTGTCACTTTGTTCAACTAACGGTAGTCTATGCACAAACGAAGATAACCATCCTTCTTCTTCACAAAAATTACTGGTGCTCCCCAAGGTGAAACACTAGGGAAGATGAAACCCTTCGCTAACAAGTCCTCTAGCTGCAAGCGGAGCTCCTTAAGCTCCTATGTAGTCATACGGTATGGAGCTTGTGAAATAGGCTCAGAACCAGGTAATAGATCAATCCTAAAATCAATGTCATGCTGAGGTGGCATCCCTGGAATATCATCAGGAAATACATCTACATACTCCTGGAGTATGGGGTGGCTATCAAGGGTAACCTTCTCCTCACTATCACCCAACTCCAAGTCATCTCTACTATTACTGCAAATAACTAACATCCTTGACGTACACATCTCCTTAGCTACATAGCCAAGATCATCCTCAAAGATATGGGTCTCTGAACTCCCACAATCTCTACCTCACTACCAAATGCATCAATGCATCGAATCGATTTATGTCGACAGTCAATCATGACCTTGTGAGCCTCAAGCCAATCCATCCCCAAGACAATGTCATACAACCCCAATGGTATAATGTGGAGGTCTAATGTAGTGTGAAAGGATCCATTATCCAATCTACAATCAGGTACTAGGGATTGCACTACAACTTTAGCTTTGGAGGCCAATTCGACCTACCACTTAACGTCTTGCTTTGTTGCCTTTAGTCTACATCGTGCCATGAAAGATGATGAAATAAAGGAATCTGATGCTCCATAATCAAATAAAATGGTAACCTTGTTACCCTGTAACCTACCATATGTCTCTACTACTGTGCTCTGATGATCAGCCTGGAAGTTATCAACCGTAGCAAATACTCGATGTCCTCTGCCTGCATCACCAATTGTCAGCTCTGACACCATTGGCCTTTGAGTGTACCATGATGTGCCCCTATTGGGATACTTTCGCACTATGTGACCTTGTTGGCCACATGCAAAACATCCAGTACCCTTGCCATAACCTCTACCTCCAAGAGGCGCACTCGACTATCGAACGCTACCCCTATAGGTAGACTGTGAACTCTGTGTCGGCTGATCATAAGTGTTGTGTTTATTACACCTCTAGTTCCTATCACCACCTAACTAATATTTGTCACCCTTTCTCTGCTAGAAACTTTTATGTTTCCCTTGTGAATTTTGATACTGTCCACTCTGTGCAGACACCTACTATGTCCTAGGTGGTCCAGCTCCCTGAGTCTAACCACTATGCGCACTGGGTCTTATAGCTGAAGAATTGCCTATCTAAACTCCAGTGTGACCACCTAATGTCATTGACTGGTTCTCCTCCACCAATCTGGCCTTCAACACCACTGAATCCATAGTCTTGGGTTCAAAAACCTGCACACCACCACTGATTCAGGTGTTTAAGCCCCTGATGAAATGTTGAACAAGCATTCCCTCATCATCACTGATGCCTGCAAACTGCTTGAGCTCATAAAAATGACACTCATACTACTCTACAAACATAGCCATCTATTGCAAGGCATGGAACCCGTCTCCACAATGTTGTCGCCAATGGTCAGAAAGAAATTTGGCCCTGAACCTCTCTAAGAACAAATCCCAAGATACAGTATTAATATCAATATGGAGCTTCTGCTCCTCCAACCTCCACCAGGTAGATGCAAAATCTCTCAGGTGCATGTTTGCACATCTAGCTTTGGTGTTGCTACCATAAAGGTGCATAGAAAAACACTGATTTAGATCTATCAACCATGTCTCGGCCTTTGATCCACTACCCAAACCATCAAATGTAGGTGGACGAGCTCTAAGTAGGTCTCTCATATGTGCAGCCATGACTGCCTCTGACTGTGCCGGAACCTCTCCCTCACCCATAATATCTTGATCTCTATCCTGCCATAGACCTAGATGAGCTAGAGTCTCCTCTAAAACATGACGCAACTGAGCGTCCCCGATCCCTAATGGACCCTGATTCTGATCACCGACTTCAGGTACATTTTGGGAAGCCTGTTGCTCCTCACGATCTAAGTCATGGGGAAAAATGGGAGGTGAATTCTGCTAATTACCTCCATGACCGCCTACACAACCACGAGCTCTACCGTGACCTCGCCTAGGTGGCATGATCCTATATAGATACATACCATGACATAAGACAAGGTACACAAAATTAAATCCTATGCAACTAACAACTTAATGGGTTCAACATTATCCCAGAGTACCCAATGTTTAAAGTTGGGCTCTGATACCATGTGTAACGCCTGCCGCAAACCCTAGAGAATGACACACACATAACGAAAGTGAGGAATTTTATTTTTTTTAAAGTTTAATTAAACAAGTAAAGTAAACTACACTAACACATGCATTCTCTAAGGTATGTGACGACACTTACTTACAATACCCATTACTAACAAAAGTTTCTAAACAAAACTTATATTTATTACTCATGAATTTAAAGATCATACATCCAAAACATTAAAATACATCATTTAAGCTATAAAGTACAATAATGATCCATTCACACATTACATTTATTTAATATTACAATTACAACTCTCATTTCCAAATGAGATAGTTTATACAAAAGTGTTACAATTACAAATTACAAGGATTCTCCTTGAATACAATTGAGGAGTGATACAAATTACAAGGTCCAACAGATACAAGTGAGAACATGAAAGAATTACAAATCCATTGGTACACACGAGCTCTCCAATCATGAAGTACCCACCATCACGAACAAGAACTAGGGATCCAACGGTGTAAGGTGCATGTTCCACCCAACCAAGTGGTACCCGAAGGCCCACCCCCCATGCTAGGAGACAATTAAAGAGCTTCCTAGGAAAAACCTACAACCTCTAGACACAGGCAATAACAATACTAAACTACACAAGTACAAAACTAGCAAAATGGTTACAATGCTTCCAGATAACAATGATCAACTACACAATACAACAAACTGACTAATGGTTGTCATAGGAGGAGTGTCATCACAAATTTGCATAGGTTACACTAGTGAATCTTCCTAGGCTCCAGCCCCCATCTTGGGTTACCCAGGTGACCTCTTACGAAACTCAACCCCACATGCAATCCAATGCAGAATCGATTGTCTTTCATAGAGACAAGATAACGATCTTGCCATTCCAAGCCTTCTCGTCTCATCCCAAGTCTTTACTATCCCTTGAGTCCATGAGCGAGGCATTAACAAAATTTAAGTGTTTAAACTACCCTTTTTCCCTTAACATATTTATTAAGTTGTCACTGATTAATCTAACTCTTCATGAGTTACCCAAACACCACTTTGTGTGTCAGCCCCCATGAAAATCCACTCCCCTATTAACAACCTAAGGAACAAATCCCACTAACATTGGGTAAACCAGGTGCACATAACCAATTACAATTACCAACACAACAATAATTATAATGGCTAAACCTATCTACACAACCAAGTCCAACCGAACATATCTTGCACTACCCATGCTAAAACAATAACAATCACATGAAACACAAACACACCATCTCAAGAAAACACATCTAAGACTCTACAAAATCAAAGCACTCCAATTTTCACAAACAACTGTAATAAAAGCAAATCATAACCTTTAAAAACAATTTTAGGCAAAATATCAATCTAACTTTAGGATTTCTTAAATCCAAATAAAGCAATAACTTATTGCACAAAATTAATCAATTAATTTATAACTCCATTTACAACAAGAAATAATAAATTAAAGCTAGTTGTTTTTTCTTCAAGTTTCTCAATAACATATAATGATAAAAATCAATTTTTTTTAAAATAAAATCATTTTATTATAAAATAAATATTTGCAACTTTTATAATAAAACAATCTTAAGAAAATTATATTTAAATATAAATATATATTAAACATATATATAATTATATACTTTATGTATATACAATTATATATACATATTTAAATATATATTTATAAAATCAATTTGAATTCCCCAAATCATTTAAATAATATCCAATTATTTAAAATATATAATATATATTATATATATAATATATGTATATTATATATATTAAATAATAAAAAAGAAATATAACATAATATATATATAAATAAAATTTAAAATATTATATATATATATATATATATTATATAATATATATATATATATATATATATTAAATATTAAATAAAATTAAGTATAAAAACAAAAAACCCAAACCACAGCTTGCACACAATGCCCACAGCCTATGGATGTTGCTCACGCTGTACTCTCCCATGGGAGGGCACGCTGTGAGGCAACAAAGATCGCCTCCACAAAGAAGTTGCCTCCCTCTATGGGGGCATTTCAGGGGGCACACCCCACCGCCATCAATTTTTTTATATAAATTCCTTTCCTCTATTTCACTTTATCATAACGGCCATAGTCTCTAGACAAAAAATATTACTTTTAATAGAAGTATTCTCTCACAAAAGAAAAATTACAAATTACATATAAATGACCAACCTCAACAGTTGGAAAGTTAAATAAATTCTTCCAAAAAGAAAGAAGTTTTCTACAAAAAAATTGGCAAATTGCTAGAGGTTTTAATTTTCCCAAATTTTACAAAGAACCACAATTTTCTCAAATTTAACAAAGTTTTCAATCTCATTTCTACAGAAGTTTGCAAAATCATTTGACATTTTTCATTTGAATTTTCTATTGTCACAAATTGATTCTCTACAAAGATCTAAGATTTTCCTAATTTTCCTATAAAGATTTCAAAAATTCAGAGCAATCCTTTCAAAATTTAAAATCAAAACTTCTAAACAATAAAGAAATAAAAGAACCTATTATCTGAAGCTTGTAGGAATGAAATCTGAAGTTGAGCTTCTCTGTAAAATCCAATCTTCCAAAACCTCTTCCAAAATCTCCACTTCCAAACCAAAAATGTGAAAATTACAAAGCAAAACCTTCTTTTTAACAACCCAAATTTTCCAAGAATAAAAATATCCTCTCATTAATTTTCCAACACTTAGTCAAAATTCTAAAATATCTCTTTCAACCACTATAGTTATTTCCCTCTATGCATTCAAAAAAAAATTTTGTTTTTAAATAATTCAAAACACGATTTAATTTTCAAATAAATTTAAATCACGTAATCTATGCACTTTACAAGAAAACTTTAATTATTCGCTTAATAAATTTAATTGATTAATTTATTTACTCAACAAAATAAGTTTAATTAATTAATTTATTTACTCAACAAAATAAATTTAATTAATTAGTTTATTTACCTAATAAAACAAATTTAACCATGAGGATCAAATTACTTTACCACATAAATGGGATTCACTTAATTAATTTATCCATTTAATAAGATAAATTTAATCAATAGATTAAATTACCTTACCAATTGAATAAAATAAAATTAATTAAATTAAATAACAATTTTAATCTAAAATACATAAATTAACACTTACAACCACTTAACATTAATTTCCACATATAATTCCCACAGATAATAAATTATCAAAACATCAAAGACGACATGGCTCAGCAACAAATAAGACACAAACTGACGACACACTATGACAGGGTTTGTGGTTTGACAAGGCCACTCTGTTACTATCTCCCAATCAACAAAACCATTGGGATATAGACACACTCAAACCAGTGAATCTAGGTGGAGACGATGTTCGGTACCTACAATCCTGCAACCAAGACGAGTGTTGAACATGCATATAACATAGCAGACACACCGTGAAGAGAAATCACAGAATCATAGGGCGCTCGCATGTGAGTGATGTAATCCCGTCCCCTTCACCAATATAGTCACACAAGATTGACAAGAACAAAGCATCCATAATTCATCATATGATTGTACATCTATATTATCAAATAGAAACTACGTTAATCCATAAGCAAAACATAAATCATAAGTAACCACATAAATTATCATCACATCAAAGTATAGCATCCACATCGCTCCAATGTCAGTGATCATAAAACCATAACAAGGTATCAGGGTCTATCATCGTAAAGTCATTGTCTAACAGCATAAACAAATTGGAACACATATCAGCAACTAGAGGGGCACTACAAGGGGAGTATGATACCCCCCACCCAACCAGGTTTGAGGAGTGTCTTAAGGACTTCCAAACCCATCCTACAAAATCCTTCAAAGATGTCGTTGTTGCACAAGCTTTTGAAACATTCGAGGCTCCTGTTGACGCTAAGTTTGTTATGGATGGGGGCTCTGGCAAGGATAGCGGAGGGGAAGATAAGAACTCCTTTGTTTTCCCTAAAGATCTTTTCTTGCATCTGAACCCTGTGATGAAAGAAACCATTTTTGGGGAAAGATCCAGATTGAAAGACTCCGCAATTTTTTTCATGACTGTAGACTTAAACAAAATGCCTACAAGAAATTTTTTCGATGTTTGGTTTTCTAATGTGTGGAATAATAAATTTGGCATTCACATTTCTTATTGTAGATTAATTCAAAAATTACTATTTGTTATTTTCTTAAAAACTCATGAAATGCAAAAACAAAGTGTTGGATAAACCCTACTAGAATGTTGGAGGTTGTGCCTTTTGTGCCCTGCCTTGGTCATCTTCAGCTCTTGCAGAAGAAATAATTGCTCTCTCCTCCCCTAGATGAATTTTGGAGGCTATGGCAGAATTGTGAGGGTTGAAGAAACCAAAGCCACTCTTCCCAATCTTGACATGAGGGTCTTGGTTTCTCTTAGCCCAGGCGTCAAATTCCCCAGTTCCATTAATATTGTCGAAGATTCTATTACCTCATCCTACCCTTTGGAAATATTGGGTGGGATAAATTCCTGCTTCCTTTGTAGAAGGGAAGGCCACTTGCAAAGAAACTGCCCTATTATCAAGAGAATAAAAGCTCCCTTGGGGTCCCGCCAACCTGTTCACGAGGCTCCCAACAATGGAAAAATTAATTCCTTGTATGAATCATCATAATCACTAAGAGTGGGTAACAATGGGGATCCCCTCATGCCACCACATGATGGTGGTGAAGAGGGCGGTGTTGGTTCTCTTGCATGAAATGATAGTGGTGAGATGCCCTCCATTTTTGGGGGTGTTGTCGAAGATCTCCCACACACATTGGTTGTGTTGACATGACCCTCAATAACTGCTTTGATCCCCTTGGGGATAATGCTTCTGATCCTACAAATGGAGAAATTGATGAAACTCTTAAGGCGCAACCCTCCCCTAGACCGCTATTGTCCCAACAGGTGATCGGGGATGTTCTTCTATTAGAAAGGATTAATGCACAATAGATTGTCCTAATGAATCTCAAGAAAAAAATCCAAAAATCTTGGGAAAAAATAGAAACGGGCCCAAAGGTAACTAAATTTCAATTAAAAAGAAAATATAACCAGTTCTCCTTTGAAAACGTCCATCCTGGCCGAGTTGTAACTAGTGTCAATAGTTTGAATGGGGGCTCTGGGGACCCTTCAACGGCATCAGGGGATGGTTCTTCTATTGAGGTAAATGCCTCTAAAGTGAAGGGAGAGGCTCCTCAATTGAGGACCGATTCTTCTCCCTCCCCATTGGGTGATCCCTTTGTTCCCCCCATCTAGAATATCTCCCCCAATCCCACCTCTGGCCAGATGTCTAGTTTTAAACAAGAGTGCACCACCAACTCTAATTTGGTTTCTAATTCCCCTCCCTCCAAGACATATCTCTTGGGGGGTGAGGTTCCCTCAAACTCTCTCACAAGAATTCTAAAAAGTAGAGATCCCAAGGTCATGGGTGCAACTATTGATGAGAATGTCATGTTGAGGTAGTTGGAAACTGCACCTAAAACAAAAAATGGTTTAGGAAGACCAAGGAAAAACAAGGGGTCAGTAGCCCCGAGTAAGGAAAAAACGTCACTAAGCAAAAGGAAGAAAAGGAGTGTGGTGATCCAATCTCCCGTAGCCAAAAAATGGGAGATGGACAAGAAGATAACCAAGTGTTTTGAAAATTTCAGGAGTGACCAGAGTGACAACCCCATGACTGGTAATGATGAAGCTTAAATGTGTATCCTAGAATGTCAAGGGGC
>VDFB02083907.1:0-14626 GCA_007258455.2 Sequoia sempervirens
ATAGTGTTCAATCAATTCTTCTTCAACCTTCGGTTGCTCATCAATGGTGGTTGTCCTTTCTAATGTGGCTGTCACAAGAAACTGATTTCCTAATTGAGATTGTGCCAAACTCAGCTCTAAGTTAAGCTTGTCAATCTGATTTTCTGCTCTTGGTAGAGCCTCTTGAGCAGCTTCCATGGTGTCCTTAGTATCCACAAGCTCATTGATGAGATTGTCAATTTCTTCTTCTTTCCTATACAATGATTCTGAACAAACTTCTTCTTTGTTTACCTGCAAATCAGCTTGAGAAGATTCTTCTTTACCCTTTTTTCCTCTACTGTCAAGTTGTCCCTTCCAAAGGTGACCTTTAACCAGCTTGGGCATGTCATCAACATGTGTTAAATGCTGCAACTACCTTATTTTCATTGACCTTCAATTGGTTTTCCAATTTGTGTGACTTAACAACATTAGATTCATATGTTGAATTAGCTGATTTACCTTGAGGGATTTGGCTCTCATAGTAAACTTCTTCTATGATATCTTCTTCACATTCTTGCTGATTTAGAACCAAGGCAGCATTAGAATCAAGCATAGGATTACCATCATTAACATTTGGACCAAATTTTTCATGTGGAGGAAGTGACTCAGCAATAACATGAGTCATGGAATCACCAAAAAAAGCCATTACCTTTCCAGAAGTGTTAAGCATAATTTCCAAATTGCCTACAAAGAAACTTGTGTAACCTTTACCTGGAGCCACAATTGATTCCATCTCCTCACAAACTTTCGTGTCATTCTGTGGGGACAAATTTGTGGAATTCCTATCTTCTTCATCGCTGGTCCAAACTTCTTCGGCTGACTTATCTTCTTCACTAATCCCACAATTATGATTAGGTGTCCAAGTCTCCTGACATGTGAAACAAATCTGCTCTCTCCTCATTTGGTTTTTGCTCTTCTTTGGAGATCCTGAAGCTTGTAAACCCAACGAAGTTAACTCCCCTTTTGTCAATAGTTCCTTGAACTTCTCAACTTTACACTCAACCAATATTTTGGAGAACTCGTAAGCAATAGGTGATATAACCTGCTTCTTCCTCCAAATGGCCAACAAGTGTAATTGTAGCCGCTTGCAGATATCATCATCCTGATCTAGGATTAAGGGTATAATAGTTTGCATACAAAACCTCACAATGTCTTGATGATATTTTCTAATTTCAGTTAGGAAGCATTGAAACATTTGTAGAATTAATTTATCACATTTGAGGTCCAACATAATGATAAATGGTCTGGTCTTGGCCATAAGTTCTAAAATCTTAGCCCTCTTACCAAAAGAAGGGGTTTTGACTTTGTGTAGCCCGTGCAGGCTCTCTACAATCAGCTGTAGAACCTTCTTCAATATGTCATCATTATAAGGTGCTATAGGAGCTGTTATTCTTATGATTTCACTGTGACAAGAAGCAACTGCAAGTCTCACCTCTTCACAAGGATGTTCCAATAACCAATGCTGGACCAAAGCGAGCATTGAGGGTTGCAAAGCCCAATTCAGAAGTCTCCAATCTGCCTGATCTACCTTGGAAAAATATGAGTCTATTTCCTCCAACTTAGAGAAAACATCATTGGTAAATTTCATGGACTTCAATTCTAACCCAATCACATAGAGCCAATTCCCCACATCCTTTTCTTTTTGCAAGTCCCTTAGCTGTTTACCATTGAATGTATCATTGAATTCTTTTGAGAAAATGTCACTTTTCTTATCTGCCATTGTCTTCATTTTATTTACTACAAATTCCCTTGCCAAATCTGGTCCAAAACCCTGGTTTTTCGCCTTTGGATTTAATCAAATAGTTTCCTTGTAAGCTCTATAACTGCTGGTAAATAAATTTCTGTTTGTCTTTCCTTGTTTTGAATGTTGATACCGGCATCAAAGACTAAAATAGATGATGTCAATGTAATTCCCAAACTCCCTGATATAGACTGGAAATTAACAAGCTTTAGCAATGATAAATTAGATAGTTGAAGTGCATATACTGCCAATCATCATACAAAACATTTCTTCACAGTGAACTGAATGCCACACTCAAGAACAGTGAAATTGCTGTTAACCTTTCCCATGGTAAATTCATGCAATATTTTCCAAATGAGATAGATGCCCAACCATGGATTACCAATAAGAGAACGATGTTGTGCAAAGGTGTTCTAATTATAATAAGAGTGAAAATATATGCAACTACTTTGATGAATGAATTTCTTCAGAATCGTATTCTCCTTGCACTAGATGGCTGTGCCTTCTCTAGACAGAAACACCAATACTACAAAGTTTCCCAGTAGCTGGAGTCAACCTCAGATAATTATGATCTCCCAGCAATGAATATTCAAGTCAGACTGTTCTTGCCTTGAGAATAGTTGCGCCCAGAAATACCAGGAAAATGATTCATCTAATTGATTTCAGAATGCAATCTATTCAAAATGTGGAACCTGGTTTGTCGTTACAGCTCAACAAGATAAATGTCGACTCCCTCTGATGCTTTGACGACTTACAATCTGAGACTTCGAATTGACTCTTCCAGCAAGAACCAATATCCAAGATACGATCTGTGCCTTTTTAGAATTTGACTTTATCGAAATAAACATTATCCTTCAACAAATATGCCGATACCTATTGCTCATTAAATCTCACATGCTCCAAAATCTAACCTGCGCTGGCTTTGTCTTCTTCTAACTATGAAGATTACTGAATAGAACATTGATGGCCATTTCAAGTACGTCAAAACAAGCAGAACCCGATATAAAATGAGCCTTCAGCAAATAAGATGAATATATTGACACAAACCGCCTTCTAATAGTTAGCCGCTTAATCCTCAAATAGAGTCGATGTTGCTAAAGCTACGGACTTGTCTTTTTGTGTTTGTCCTGTTCCTACAGAGGTAGTGTCTTATTCATTTAAGTCTATTTGTATCCATTCAAGCAGCACCCGACTCCTTGTGTATCAGATATCAATGACTCCTTTTATGTTGACGTGGACCCTAAGCAGGACCCGACTATATTCCCTCAAGTCGCATCCATCAGTATCGAACTATTTTGATGTTAAGGCTTATTCTGTCCTCACGTCTTCTCCTGTAGACGTCTTTCTTGCAAAAGACGTCAGCTCCAATAGAAATCGATTTAATATTAATCCCTTGAATTTGTCTTTTCTGTCAGATGAGTAATTACGTCTCTCTCTAGAGAGGTCCGATCCTTTTTAGCTTCTATATTGCTTTGTCTCACCCGAACTTCACAATATTCTACTCTTGAATATTATAATCGCCTTTACTGGGCATCCCAAGCAGCTCCCGACAGGACACAAGAAAAAGCGATTTTGTCTTTTCTGAATATTTAAGGTTGCAATAAGTTACGCCAGATTGCCAAGAAGGATACGATTATATTTTCTTAATGAAATTCGATGAAGATCCGTCCTATATTCTGACTTGGCACCAAAATTTGTTTCCCCTGTGATATTCGATACTTGGCAGCTGAGAACGACTTGTCTTCAAGGCCACGATGGTCTCTAAGCCATCTCCCAATAGCAACTATTCGTATGTCTTCCTTGACTTAGATTGAATATAATATGTCAGCCTTAGCTTCTGCGATGATATGGTTGTGTCTCATTGCGTCAGAATTTTCAAACTTCCGTCACTTAAAAATAAATTCCGGAGAATATAAGTGCGCCCAGAATAATATAATAAAATTTCCATAGCAACTCCTGAATGTATTACGCCACAACACTGATTTGTTAATAATTATTGAATCCTGTAGAAGCACGATTCTCCAATATGCATATCACCTTGATCGATGGAGCTCTTGTCTTTCTCTTATTTGTATTCGATTCTCCAACTTACTACACCTTTGTCTTGTAATTTCTGATGGCTGCTCAGTTGTATAATCACTAGCATATAAATCGAACTTCCCTTGAACCTGGGAATGTTTACAACATGCAACTATTTCTTTCAAACCCTAAATTTTGAAAAGTTTCTTTTGTATCTGATAAACCTAAGACTCTACAAAGCATTCACCAAATGCTCTGAAATTGTTTTCAAACCCCAGAAATTGAAGATTTCTTTTTGAGAACCAACACAAGACGACAGGATTAGGTTCTGATACCACTGTAATGAGCCAAACTCGATCTGACTCAAAAACCCCCAATTTTTTTCCAATTTCCTCCACAAAGTTTTAACATACAATTTGCATGCAAACATATTTTACAATTTACCCAATAACTTGCAAACAGATTTTCATGAAAAACATTTAATAACAATTTTAAAATAAAGATCAGAAATTACAAATGAATATTGCTTTCAAATCTTCAGTAGAATAACAGCAGAAATATGAAGTTGAAGCACAAAGTGAGACACCTGAATAATATCTCCAATAGACAATGGGTTTTCGTCCTCAAACCTGCTGAAAGCCAAAGCTTCCCAGAATTCTCCAAGAGAAATCATAAACCAAGCATATATCAAGCCTCCCAAAAGTAGTCCCTTCACTTCATTATATAACCTCTTTTTAGGAGTTTCTCATCCACCTGGCCAATGTGGGATAAATGCCCTTTTAAAATAAAGTGACTTTATAATAAAACATTAACTTTAATTTAATAGTCACTTTATAAATAATCTTCAGGCATTAAAATAAAATATCAGTTGGACTCGGAAAACCATGTGCAATAGCTCGTTGGAAAGGTCTCGGCGAGACGCTCCAAGTCCAATACTAAAAATATCAATTCCCTTGCCCACTGCTGACTTACTAAAAATAGTAAGTCCTTCAGAAACCCCATCAGACGAACTCAGTTTGGCCTAAACTTGAAATTGCCTAGGCCAAATGGTTTCAGGATCCCTCCAATGTCCTTGTTAGCCCTCGGGACCAAGTCAGAATAGGCTAACGACGCATCATATCATGTTTGGCTAAAATGGGGACATTACACTGCGGAAGAAGCATACTACCACGCATAGAAAATCCCAAAGCCCGCAACCCAATTGGAAGCCTGCTATACCCATCATTTGCTGACCTCCACTGTGCGACTTTGATATATTCTTCACCAAGTTGAAATTGGTAATGAACACAGTGTACTCCACCTAGATCCCATGGACAAATTTGGAATTTATCCTTTTTGTCTCCTGTTGGTTTTTGTTGCACCATTCTATCTACACCAGGAATGCTAAATTGCTCAAAATATGCCCCTATAACATGTATCCCAATAGCATAACTACCCTGTAGAAGTAACTCCAAACACTTGTAAGTTTTGTTCCCTTCATCCACAAAAGGAAACACCTCATACCAAACTGCTCAAAATATGCCCCTATAACATGTATCCCAATAGCATAACTACCCTGTAGAAGTAGCTCCGAACACTTGTAAGTTTTGTCCCCTTCATCCACAAAAGGAAACACCTCATAGCATTGTAGTCAAATCAAATGTGAATGGGCTAGAAGAAAAATGGTGAGCACACCTCACCACACAATGAAGGTGAAACTCACTTGCTTGCGTCAATGGAATGCTAGTATGGTCACGTGGATTCCATACTTCACTGCCTATATCACCTATAAAGTGTTTTCCTTCAAGGACACCTGCTGCAACATACTGTTCCCTGTTATGCTCATTTCGTTCACTCACCCCAATTGTGTCATCTATTCCCATAAACAAGGTGGATGTTTCCACCTCTCCAATATGTATATTCCCACAATCTGTGGATGTATGCTCATCACCGATGGCTGCCATAGGTAGCTGAATTTCAGCTGTGAGTGGTGAAGACCACACCAAACTCAACTCCACGGTGAGCTCGTCAGTTCGAGTCTCTGACTCTTGAAGAGCCATTTGAGTGCTCTTCAAAGAGTCCATGGTGACCTCAAGCTCATGAGTGAGCTCATCAACCTCTTCTTCTTTCCCCCTCAGTGCTTCATAATAAACCGCATCAACCATGAGAAGATGGTCTCTATCTGATAGTAGCTGTAGGTAATTAGTTTTCATTACCCCAACGCTTCTCTGAGTACTTGAAATTCTGCTAGGGAAAGTTCACCATCAAAGTGCTCGTGTGTTCCTGAAGTCCAACAACAGTTTGCTATCAACTGTTGAGCGACATCAAAATGTTCTATGGCTGTAGCAACCATACCTTCATTCACCTTCAATTCTCCTGCCAAATGATGGGACCCCTGAGACCTGTCATCTCTATACAAATTTCTGATTTGTAATCAACACTATGATAGGATGTTGTATCACTGTTATTAACTGATTGGAAAACATTGCCATGTACGCTATCATTATTGCACACATCCTCATCATATGCATTGGTGTTATGACCCTCATAGGTTGACTCGAATGGAATTTTAGAGGTTGCTAATTTGGCAACCTCATTGCACACTTCCTCTTTCAAAATAGATGCATGTACATTCGAAGAACTATCTTGGAACTCCGCCAAACTGCCACCATCAGGTATGGCATCCTTGTTACCTAAAATCACTGTTGTGTACTCCTCATCTGTTTTCCCAACTGATAGATGAGTTTCCAACAAATTTGGATGCACCTGTGCTACTCCTTCCCCGTGATCACCTGTAGGTTGCGAATCACTTTGAAGCAATACATTTTCCTTATTCCTTTGTTTAGATTTTGCAACCCTCATTAGAAATCCCTGTTTCGTTTTAGGATCTTTAATTAGCTTATACAGTTCCTGCATCAGTTCAAACACATATTTATTTGTAGCCATTTTTTACTCTTACTTCAACAATTGCAGGTGCTGATGCAAATAGTTATAGAGCTAAATGAGTGCTGATCACTCACCAATCAATATCTTCCCATTGTTATCACTGACAGTTGCTAACCACTGTAACGTCCCACCCCAGTTTGACTTCAGACTTTGTGATTTAGCTCAGATTATTTTCATGTTTGACAGATGGAACATTTTGTCAAACAATTACCTTGCTGCTTTCTGAATGTGTTTTCAATTTGTTTCTCAAGAGTGATAAATGATTATGCTCAGATCCAAATACGAAATCCTCCTAGATATAATGGTTACATTAATGCAACTTACAATTCAAAGTGCAAACCCAAAATATCCACTATAACAGAAATATTACTACTGTTCGTTTAAGCTTAGAATTCTATGATGTTTGATACAAAGGATTATCACAGTAGTCCCACTTAAGCTCAGAACTTTTGCATATGATGATATTTTCCAGAATTCTAATACAGTTAGAGATATCCCTTATAGAAGTCACAGATAAAATTAAACAGATATCTCACCTTAGATGGCAGTGTTCACCTTGCTCAAAACATGCAAATCAGCTGTGGAAAAACAGAGTTATAGTAGGAGTAGAACCAAGGAAATATTCTCAAATTAATGCACAACATATAAACAACAACAATGTGATATCCACTCTCCATGCATGCATATGATCTGCAGAATAAGAAATATTATTTTCTGAACCAATTTGCATTCATGTAATCAGCAGTCTCCTAAAAGGTTACCACGATTCAACACCGGTAATAGTCTCATAATAATTATATCCTCACTCCATGCTTACACCAAGGAATGCGAATCCCAACAAGTGTGAAATAGGCTGACTAGCAGGACCCAATAATCCTTATGTTGGCGGCTAATGTAAAAGCATGCAAACAAATAGGTCCGATGATTCCCAAACAAGGTCAATGCCTCCCTTTACATTCCTTTGACTTCCACAATTCTGTCTCATCCAATGCTCACGTGGCTTTCTATGAGTTACAATTCCTTTAAAACCCGATGCTTAAATATTTTGGCCTTGCTCTTGTATTTGTCTTTATCGGCTTCTGCCTTATTTGTTTTTTCTGCTTTGTCTTCCCCATTGACTCCTTAAGACAACTTTTTTTTCCTGATTCAAATAAAGTGACAGACTTAGGAGGAATTCGGCTCCAGCAGAAGAATCCAAGAATTTTCCTTTTTCTTCGGCACTGGATTGTCTTCTTCTTTAGACTTGTTAACTGCATTTGAACCCCACAACCTACCTTATTTTGACTATGAGTAAAAAACAAAAGACAGTGTTTCAGAACTTCACGTCTCCTTTTGTCTTCACTCATCCATCTCCCAAACACTACGATTTGTCTTATTTATATTGCCTTTGATGCAGCGGCCTTGCTTGGATGCGATTTTGACTTCCACACTAGCAATTTCTACCACAAAATGGGACCATGATCTGTTCCAGGATGAGTTTCTTGTCCTATTCTCCATGTAGGATGGCAAGCAATTAAAATACTAGCATGCAATTAAAATTCGATAGACTTAGAAACCCATGTCTTATTCCCGCATTTCTAGTTTGTTTTTTTCTAATCAATATGTTTGCAATCTTCTATTAAATTCTTCAAAACCCTAAATCGAAAAATTTCTTTTTGAAACCCCTTAGGCTGGCAGGAATATGCTGTGCTCTGATACCAAAGTAATAATCCACCCTCATTTGGGTTATTTTGAATTTCACCAATAGTACAAATAATATAGGATTTTGCAAAGAACAATTCCAAACAAATGCAAGAGACAAATAACTAGAATTTTTATTAATGCTTCAGGAAATAAAAAAAATCTATAATCGGAATCAACCTTCACACTGAACCTTGGAAACTCTGGAATGTGCAACAGCTGATTTGACCTCTGTCTTATTCTAATCTGCTGATGAAATATTGAAATTGTTGATTGAATCTATTGAATTAAATCTGTGAATGCTTAGATGATGATCTCTGTGTGAAACCATCCAAACAAGAAGACCTTGGGTGATCTTTTCATACCTGTAGACTCCATCCTATTCGAGGGTTTCCATTCTCTGAATAGCTTGAAACTTCATACTTGCAACCCTATGCTCGACTTTCTTCAATTTGCAAATGATAACTTGGATAAATGAAATGATCTTCTTTTCTTTTTATCCTTCTCCAAACCCTACGCCCTAATCTTGGCAATTAACTTTATTAAAATAATAAAGTAATTCCTTTCCAAAGAGCAACGCCTCATTTGGCCACTTTAAATCTTTTTATAAATTCACTTTTCGAAACATGTGCCATTTAATGAAATACTAATAAAGTAACTTAAAATATATTTGTTGATGTGATTTTTATGACCACACCAATCAGCAGAACAAAGTAATCCGAAGGCTACTCCATTCTCTCTTGATCAAAGAATCCCGTGCGCTAAGATTGCTAGAAAGATCGCACGTTCAACTCCAAGGTTCCGGAATGCTTTGGAATACCCTCAGTCGGTTCGTTGTGAATTGCTGTGTACACTAGGGGACTTACACAATTGTTCAGGATGTTGCAGTTAACAGTAGGTTAACGATCCGAAGGGAATTTTGTACGAATGATTTGGCGTTGAAGTATGGATTTTCCTAAAACTAACCAGAAATGTGCGGAATTGAATGGCTACAGAGATTATAAAATTATGTTCTATCCTAGATGCAAGAGGTGTTGAGCTTGACTTCAATGAACTTCAACCGAACTTTGTCTCGCCTCGCGTTGGACAGCTTCAACAAGGTTGGTGCAATCTTCAAAGGAGCAATGAAAGATTTTTAGATCACGACTTGAAAAATGCAAATACCATCACCACGATGCATACATACATATGAATCCCGATCAAAGTTAAGTCTAAAATGTATTCCAGTTGACCATACAGGACAAACTTACCATCAGTAAGCTTGTTAGTGGTATGGATTAACGAAGCTCACTTAAATCAAACACAACCACCCACAATTAACTATTTGCATGAAAATTACTCTAACTTATATCCTACTTGAAGTCGAAGGGTGAAGAAACCTCACTAACTGCTCATAACAAAGACAAATTCACCAATCAATGAAACTCTTTCATTATGATAGTTTTCTTAACAATTCCTTACAAAATTCTCAAAGGGAGAATTTTCCTTCTCCTTCAAACAATGCAATGAAACTATTCTAACTCTAACTGTCCCTCTATGCTCTAGCAGAATGCCTACTCTCTAGTCTGATCTTCTAATCTAATAATGTACAAATGAGGGGACTCCCCTTTATATAGCTGGCCAATCTTAATGGATGGTCCAAATCAAATTACAATGGACGGCCCAGATCGAGCCACATAAACCCTAGACAAGACTGCCCTAAAAACCGCCAGAAGGTGGAGTGGCGTAATTAATGAGTACAAAGATAGCAAATTCCTCCTTTGACCACTATGGGAAATTAATGCCCACTACCCTTCCAGAAGATTCTCGTCCAAGACCCTGTTTCCACTGTTGTTTTCTCTGACCGCGTAAGCTACGAACCGGGCCAGCACTGCATCAACTTCCTGCTCAGAGATTGCCGGAGTAAGGTTGAGCTGATATTCGAGGATGGCAATCGTCTGCTCCTGCCGGTCACAAGATTTTCTCCAACTCTCAATGGATTCCTGTGTGCTCTGAATGATAGCTGAGAATGTGGAGATATTTTCAAAGTCTAGTTGAGCAAACACCCTCATCTCAGAGAAGAAAGGCTGCAACTTCCCTTTCAATCCATCTACTTCTACCTCCTTAGGAGTTAATCTCTTGGCGAACAATGCCTCCAGTGTGTTGAAGATGCCTTCGTGAATGTTTCCCATTGCCTTCCTGATCTTAGCTGACTCTGTCCTTGCTGTATCGAAGAAGTCTCTGCCAGTGAATGCAGCAGAATACCACCTCGGAAAGTCATATCTATCCCCAGCTTGGATCACCCCTTCATCAACCAAAGTCTGTACTGGAATGCACATCAGAGCAGCCAGGCGAGGAATGGTCTTATCCTGGAATATATGCGTGTCATTCCAAGCCTACTCGATGTTCTCCAAGCGTGAGAGGATATTGGAAGCGTGCTGGAAAGAGGAGACAAGATCAACCATGAATCTTTCAGCTTCAGCACAGACACCGCCTATCCACTTATCTCCTTCTTGAATAGCCTTCTTCATTTCTTCGAGTCCGCTGATCGACTCCCGTGGCAGCTCAGGTGGAAGCTCCACCGTTGGGTTCTCTTGAGCACACAGACGTGCTAGATGTCGCACATATCCAACTAGCGCCTTATGCTCCTTCAATTTCTTATACTTTTCTTCCTTTTGCACCAACCTATCCTTTAGTGCCTGGAAGGAATTTTCAGCCTCCTTAACAACTTGTGCTCTAGAGGGACGCCCTAATTCAATCGTAATGACTGTGTAGTTTTCAGGCATCACATCACCTAAGTCATATTCCTCCCTCGGAACTGCAACATGGAAAGTGCGTGAACCAGCCTCGTCCGTTTCCATCCTAGAATATTTCCTGGCTCTCTTCCTTTTAGGTATTTGTTGGCGTGGTTTTGAGACCGCACAACGAGAATAAAGTCTCCCCAGCAGACTCTATCCTCTCTTGAACAAAGTATTCAGCATGCTAAGATTGCGAGTAAGATCATGCTTTCAACTCCAAGGTTCCTTAAGTGCGAATAGGCTCAGTTTGGCTCGATGTGATATTGCTGGTATTTTCAAGGGGACTTACACAATTGTTCGACGGCTAACAACAAACAGTAGACTAAGGGCTTTCGTGCAATTCAAATGATTTGGCAAGTGAGCACGGGTTTCCTAATTCTAACCGGAAATGAACTGAATTAAAAAGGGGTGTAGGGCCTAAGAAGTTAATCTTCTATCTAAGGACGGGACGTGGGATCAATCTTGACAAACTTCGACCAGACTCTGCTCCGCCTCACGTTGGACAACTTACACAAAGTCGGTGCAATCTTCAAGGGAGTGACAAGAGGTTTTCAAATTATAACTCAACATGTAAGCACCATCAGAACGACGCATACAAACACATGAATCACAATCGAAGTTAAGTTTGTAAAGTTTTCCAGTTGACCACACAAGGCAGACCTACCGTCAGCAAGCCGCTAGTGGTATGGATGAAATGAAGTTGTCTCAATTAACACCACAAGTCCACAACTAACATCTACTTGCATGATAATGAAAACTATTTTACTTTAAGCTACTTGAAAGATGCTACGTGAATTGGAAGGACGAAGAAGCCTCAACAACTATTCACAACAAAGAAGGATTCACCATCAATGAAAAATTCTTTTATTATGAATGCATACATGACAACTTCTTACAAAGTATCCAAAGGGAAGACTTTCCTTCCTTTTCAATCTACACTACTTTACTTTCTATTCTATGAACTTTTCTCTACTCCTCTAAGCTCTGCTTCTAATCTAATGGATTACAAATGAGGGGGACTCCCCCTTTATATAGCTAGCCAAGTCCCAAAAGACGGCTAGGGTTACAATCAATAGAGTGGCCAGAATCGTGCCACCTCAGCCCTAAACAAGATTTGCCCTAAAAACCGCCACAAAGGAAAGTGGGGTAATAAATGAGCCATAATGTCCATTATTCCTTCTAGAAGATTCCGTTTGTAGATGCGTTCACACTATTCTTGATCTTCTTTCTTGGCGTTGTTCTTTGACTTCTTCCACTTGAGGGTCTTCATCTTTGTCACTTGAGCTAACACTTAGCCATTTTTCGCAAATTTTCTTCCTTCATGTGAAACTTGTAACTTTATCTTCCTTCGAAGGTTGTGATATCATCGTGCTTCATCACTTCCAGACATCGTGCTCTGGCCTCGACACTCCTCCTGCAAAACAAGCGAGGAGAAGAGTATTAGAATACTTCATGATATAAATTCAACTTATTTACCAGGGTTCTCACGTTCTAATCTCCAAGGGTTCATCGTCTCTACTAGCCAACTTCACGTTCAAATTCTTCATGCCTTAGCCAATTTTTTAACCCATCTTCCTCAAGGGCGTATCTTCTGCTTCAACTGCATCTTCAAGAAATTCATTTCACCTGCTGGAGCTCTGACAACCTTGATTTTATTCATCTCTGGCTCAAGAAAACTATCTTCACGAAGAGCTTGGGCAAATTCACCTAGGCAGTTCCTTTCAAATTCATTGTCTGGAGAATTTCACCTTGAAAACACATTTTCTTCATTTTGCCTTAGAAAATTTTCAAATTTCCCTTAGGAAAACTCATCAACCTGGTGCCCATCTGAAATCTTCATACTAAAGGCCGTAGTGGAGCATGGAAGACTTTAAAATCAACTCCTCATCGATAATCTTCAATACCCAGAAGAAAATTTCCTCCAGAACGCGTCAAATCCATGGGTACCCAACGAACGGGTTCATTTGATTTTTTAAATTTTGAACCTTAGAAAATATTCTTTCATCAAATTTATTCTCGTTCTTTGATCCCTCTGAGAATTTTGCTCTGACTTGGAAATTTTTTATTAATCCTGTGGAGCTGGCATCTTCTGACTTCACCTCAGGCGACTCATCTGTGCTTCAAAAAAAATCCACCATCTTGGAGTCTAGGCGTATTTTCTAGAGGAAGAGAATACTTCATGCCTTAGAAAATTTTTGAATCACTTGAAAAATTTTCCTTAGAAAAATTTCGCCTTGGAATTTTTTTTTATATTCAACTTTGATCACTTGCCTACGAGAAGAATTTATTTCACTTAGAAGATCTTCCTGCGAGTACACCACATTTCACTTCCATCATCTTCAATGCCTTAGGAAATTTTTTATCACTTTGCAACTTCAACACCTTAGCAATATTTGTCAACAACTTGTATTTTATTTCACCACGCCTAGCATATTTAACTCTCTCCTCTTTGTGCCTTGGGCGCATATTACACTTGCCATGGAGAATATTTTCCCAACGCCTAGCAATTTTTTTATTTCACCACCACACGCCTTAGAACTTTTTCCAACACGTACTACCCTAGGCGCATATAGCATACTTGAAGAAAATTTGAAATCACGCCTAGCATTTCATTCCACATTTCACACGCCTTGGAAAAAAAAACTCTAACACCCATTACCTTGGGCGCATTTTGCACTTGAAGAGGGACATCTAACTTCACCACGCCTAACATTCACCCTTCTTTTACCACGCTTTGAAGTATTTTCACCTTAATTACCACCTCCATTCACTTATTACACCTCAAAGTAGGCGCATTTCCATGTAGGCAAAGGATGACTCTTCAACTCCCGTTTCTTGTCTTCACATGCTCTGTTTTGGGCGCATTTTCATGTAGGTGAGGGATAAAGACTTTGACTTGTTGACCCACTTTCTTCTTGGGCGCATTTTAGCCTTGATGGAGGATAAACTTTCAAACGCCCTCATGTGACTTTTCAGCTCCTTCATTTTTGTCCTCACATGGCATGATTTGGGCGCATTTTGCCTAAGGAGGAGGACGAATTTGCTTGACTACTTTGACCTTTCTCTCCTTTGGGCGCATTTTGGCCTGCCTTCAGGATAGAAATGTTGACTTTCATTGACCATTCCAGCTTTGGGCGCATTTTGCCATGGCAGGAGGATTTGACAGTGACTTAGAATATTTTCATCAACTTATTTCTCCTTGGGCGCATCTGAAGTAGGCTACAGGATGAGACTCAGACTTAGACATTTTTTTACCTTCCTCTGCTAGCGTTCATGCCCCTGCTATTTATAGTAAATCCTCTGATTTTGCATCTCTGGAGCCCGGAATGACTTGAAATTTTGCGCACTGCATCCTCATGACCTTGTTGTTCTGTCGACACTGCCACTTTTAGCTAACCTGCTATTTTTGGCCCATTTCTGGAGGTGATTTACTATAAATAGTAACCTCATGTTTCTGATAGCTCCA
>VDFB02083908.1:0-24707 GCA_007258455.2 Sequoia sempervirens
AATAGGGGGCCAAAGTGAAAACCCTAAAATGTAGGAGGTGTCAGAATTGACTGAAACGACAGTCGATCTTCGTCTCCTAGGCCTCGTAAGCACAATGATGACGCTTGCATGATGATCCAGGCTCAAATTCTTTTACTTGACTCGGGCGACTCTTCCAGAACTTATACTCCTCATTGCAAAAGGCGGTAAGCGGTTACAGCGCCAAAAACAAAACCAAAATGGGGAAAACAAAGGATTCCCCATTTGCAATGGCGATGTGTAGAAAGGTCACAACAAGCCCAAAGCCTGCTTTAGTAGGAAACAAAGTCCTTTGGAATTCCCCTAGAATGTGTAAAATCACTCATTTTGGCATTGCAAAAGACATCATTTTCCTCCTTTCCAAATGTCCAACTTTGGGAAGCTAATAGTCACCTTCATGGAACACCAAGAGACAACTTACCCTCCTTTCCAAGTGCCCAACTTGAGGAGTTAATTAATTTTTGTTGTAAGTAATTATTTGTTGCTGCCAATGGACCCCTCATCCCTTATGAATGCATTTACAAACTATAGGTGGACTGATATTACAAATTATTTTTACTAACACCCTAGGCGCCTAGAGACACCTTGACAACGATGTTGGAACAAATTAAATAACATAGGATTTACAATGTTAATGGCACTTTAATCCTAACATCAAGAGTGTGGTAAATTGAAGCACTCTAAGGTAGTGCCATACTTAATGGATTTTACTGTCGTAAAACTAAAACTAGAATGCATACTTAATTGATCTACCATTGGAAAAGAAAAACTAGAATGCAAATAAATAACTTCAAAAAGAAAGATCTCACATGGTAGAATAAGATGTGCCTAATCCTAGAAATTTGCACTGAAGAACAAAAGGGAAATTTTGCAGCCTCTCCCTTTGCTTCTACAGTTCTTGGTACCACTTCTGGATATTTTAAGCAGTTGCAGCCTGTCCCTCTGCTTTAAGAACATAAGATGAAAAAGAATATAAGATCATTGCTTGTGTAGATAATGGCTTGCTTATCTAGTCAACTGCTGTTGGAGTGATGAAAGTGCAGAGCTGGCAGATGACAAAGGTTTAGACTAGAGTTGCAGGATAATAACATCAACTGTCTAAGTAGGAAACAGTTGGAGAAATGATCACCTCAACTGTTGAGATAGAAACTAATGAGAAGACAGAAATAAAGCCTAACAAACTAGACTTTGACAACTAAGTGTTTTGACAATAATAATATAGATAAATGTAAGTCTAATAGACTGAATTGCCAAAATTAAAAAAATTGCAAGTTGGCCTTTAAGTAGGAAGAGGAATCAAGAATTTTCATGTCTGCAATTGCTGAAGAGTGATATAGGAAAATGAGATGTCAGCCATGAGTAGATCACATCCATAGAAGGAATGAAGATGGTGCCACATCTAAAAGAACTTTAAATTTTTGTGTTGGGTTCAGGTGCTATTTGTGAAAGTAAAAGCACCATCATTTGATACTTGAATAGAATCATCCATAAATAGGAAAACTTCCCTAAAGCATAAAGTAACAAGAGTCTTGGAAACTGATTGACTAGACTAACTGTCCAAGCTCTACCACCTTACAGTCAAATGTACAGGAAGTCAAAAGTGTTTGCCCTGAAGGAAGCGATGGTGCCACCAAGGAAATCTCCAATGTGAGTTGTGTAGGAGTAACAGTAAAAAATGATCAATCACATGAAAACTTTGAACGCTAATGAACAGATTTAAAAATTCAAAGTTTTGACATATAGAAATATAGGTTAAAATTTCAGATATGGTCATATTCTACCTGATAAAAACAGGATGAAGAAAATTGTACAAAGAGAGGGACGTACAACAAATTCCTTTGCTATTGGAACAATATCTGGAAGTCTGCTGTTATTTTAAGGATTTAAAATCTCAAAAGGGTGAATCAATGAAGTTGTTGGTGCTGAGCTGCTGTACAGGGGTCTTATAAGTAAATTTGTCTGTGAATTTAGTACAGGTAATTGCTGATATGTTGAAATATGGTATTATCTAGCTGCACATTGTATTAACAGGCTATGAATTATATTCAGTTATGAATGAATTTTCTGGATATAATCAAACTGAGAGTTGAAGAAGATCACACCAGAACCCCCTTTTTAACAAACTTGGGGTAGAATATGTAAACAGTTATGGCATTTGTGTTGAAAAATTCTTCTTTTGTATTTCTTAGTTTGGATTATTGTATGACAAATAAATCCTCAAACTCTTATGTTTTAAGGGCCACTTCCCAAAACTTTGAATGCTAATGCACAGATTTAAAAAATCAAAGTCTTGACATATAGAAATATAGGTTGAAATTTCAGATATGGTCATATTCTACCTGATAAAAGCAGGATGAAGCAAATTGTACAAAGAGAGGGACATACTAAAAATACTACAAATTCATTTGTAGTTTCAAAAAATAACTATTTCCAATTTTGATCTGCTAAGAAATTATGATGTTTGGATCGGCCAATCTTCAGATTCGCCAAAGACTTTTCCATGTTCATGTTGATGCCTTTAGTATAGCCCTTGGAACAGCCTAGCACAAACTAGAAAAGGCAACACAAACCATCTTACTGACTATTATAAATAGAAAGTTCTTCAAGGAAAAGTGGAATCATACTATATAGAGAGAGTGTTTGCCTTAAAAGAATTTGGAGATTTTCTGCTACCAATGGCTTCTCTATTCTTCTCTGATCACCGTGTATTGGTGAACATAGAAGTATAACCCAAAGAGTTTAATGGTTGTTTTTGACAAATTTGAGTTCATTATGCTGGTAATGCAAGAAAGACTCACGTCAGACTTGACCAGTGGTAGAGGATAAGGATTGGCAAGGAAGTTGGTGGTGTTGATTAGGATTTACCTGATGTGTACTTGTTCTAATGAGAAGCCGACCTGTTCTCTCTGAAATCTATAAGATGCATCCAGATTGTAAGGAATAGAAATGGAACTGCTAATGTCGTCAAATGAGAGAAGTATATTGTAGTAAAAGTATGTCTATATCAACTTAAGTAAAACAGAAGTAAAACTGTAAAAGTATGTCCAATCAACTGTACAGACCCCAGACTTTGAGCTTTATGGTGGACTGTTAAGGAGATGTGTTTAGCATCATGAAGTCCTTAAGATGGTAAAGTAAATACAAGTGGCCATTATTTAGAACGAATGCCTACCAATAAAGTATTACAATTTACGAACTTTACTATGAGGCAAATTCTAATAAACAAAGCTCATAAATTTGCAAAAGCCTTTGATAAATGCCATAGGATGGGAAGATCAATAAAATATGACAAGATGCCATTGATGTTGGCATTATCTCCATGAAGAAAATGGTAAATATATTTTGAGGGTCCATTAACTATGCAGGTAAAGAGAAAAACAGTTATATATTTTATAAAGCAGCAAAATATTTATTCTTTCTTTATAAAGAGTGGTTTGTTTGGAGTGAATAGAATTGCTAGAAGCTTCTGAATCTGTTTGCAAAAAAAGTTTGAAATCTGACATTTTGGTCCTTTTTGCTGGACCCATAATCATGTTAAAAGATGGGATTTCAAGCTTTCTATGGGGGAGATCCACAAGCTATTACCAAACATTGTAACTCATCATTTGAGCAGAAATGGGACGTATTCTCAGCTGCATAATGCAGACAACTGTCAACTTTGTAGGTTAAAAATTATGACTGGATTTGGGTGCCCTTTGTAATCGACTAATGATGAAAGAAAACATTTTGTCAATGTGCCGAAAAAGCATTGCCGTTTAAATTTATGGTTCTACATCAGAGGATCTCAATGAATCGTTTTTTGCAAATGATGTGGTTGTTCACAAAGTAATCAATAAAATTATTTATAACTAGAACAAATTCTCTAAATGGATATTGATAACATCAAGGGTATTTCAAACTGATTCTGAGTCTAAAGGAAAGTAGAGAATTTACTGCAGAAGAAGTAATAGTGCAACTGAAGAAATTACCAAGGCAAGCTATACAGGAATAACAGTCACAGTGACTTGATCCTGTTGAAGGTCAGAATGCTAATGCTATTGGCTTGCTGGTGAAGCAAGAAAAGATCTGCCTAGTCTTCTCTGTATGTCCATGCAGAGAAGAAGAAACAGTCACCGTCAGATAAAATGAAATAACTATTGATTTCTTCAAAACCTGTAATCATAAAATGTTTTTAATTAAATTAAGAAACATTGTTACAACTACCACAAATCAGGCTAATTTAATCTGGCTATTGTTGAGACTTATATTGCAATCGCATAATTGGGTAATATATAATGGAATGTGGCTAGCACATTCTTAGATGTTTTTATATCAGTAGATACAATATGATGTCTGCAATTCGTAGAAATATATTTACAGCACAATAGGAGCTTCTGTGTAGATTTACCCTATTTCAAACAAGACCAGTCTAATCTTCAAATTTAATGTATGTCTTGATCTTCGGGTGTCACGTATAATAAAAATGCTCTTTATGATAATAACGGTAGTCGACAAACATTTCTAATGATAAACATGTTCAAACAAATATGTATGTGAACATGAGATTTCTACAGTCCATGAGATAGATTTATAAGAGCTTCTGGGCAAAACTGTATGTATTTATCCACATTGATTTATACGGTTTTGTCAAAAATATGTGTCTATACGGTATGAAATGAGATTTATCAAGATCTTCTGGGCAAAACTGTATGTATTTATCCACATTGATTTATACGGTTTTGTCAAAAATATGTGTCTATACGGTATGAAATGTTGCAATCTCTGTGCATGTACCAGTGGATTTGCATAGTTAATATTATGAAGTTTATGGGTCAGGTTTCCTATTCCCATTTACACTTGCTATTTAGGTAAACTGGATTTATCCGCCAATGGGGCCTTGCCTCACCGGTGAGGTGGCTGAGTTTTATGCCATCCATCAGATTTCTATTCTAGCTGGTTAAGAACTTAAGATTTCTGCATTAGAAAGAAAACGATGATCATGGCTTGGTGCAGGTTGAAACTGAACTAAGCCTAAGATCTAACGGAAAAGAAATTTATGGTAAAAAGCTTCTGAAAGGCTTGTTACTATGTCTGAACAAGAACAAGCTGAATAGTAGCCACAAAGAAGGCATACGTGACCAATGGACTAAAGAACGATATGAGCAACCGATGTGTACTTACCTGTTGAGATGCCATTCGTTCACACCCGGATTATTATAGTTCAATGTTGCAGATTTGCAAAAGGCATAGGAGTTGGGTTCGTTTTACTGATTGTGTCATGCAAATATTGTTTTATAACTATATTCCCCGTACCAACCACGAAAATAGTTCTAGAAGTGCATGTATTTTGTGTGGCGTGAATCGCATGACCTCAATATCCCCTTCATTTAATAATAACACTTACCATCCACAACTTCGTAATCTAACACACCTATAGATAATTTTTTTCTGGGAGCCAACCCGTGAAGTTGCCAGGGTTTCAATAATTTAGAAGGCCATATAAATGAAGTTCCTAGAGACTCCAAAGCAAGGGATACCACATGTCCCTCCAAATAACTAAGTTATTTATCAAATAAACCCCGACTTTAATTTTTTTTAAAAAGTTACCACTTCAATTATTTGCAAAAGTATTTTTGTGGGGTTTTTCATTACATTGTTGACATTGGTTCCTTTGGTACACTTTATAAAGTACTTGGGGTCCATTAATGTTCTTTTTCTAAAATGAGCTGTGGTCTTTCCCGCATCTTTGGGACAACGCCATTGGTAATTTGTCCTCTTATATTAATGGTGATGGTCTTGTCGGACACTTTAGCTGTATCTTTGAACCATGGTTAATTGATCCAACCCCTTGGAGTTAATCGTTGAAATTCTTTTTAAAAAAGCCTCGTATACTTTTCATCGCATGCCCATGTTATACATGTGGGTCTAGGAGAAAATTAAAATTTCAAATGAACTTAAAATACAATGTTTATATTTCATTACATGAACAAATACAACCTATTTTCTCGTACGGGTTTGATGATGATCCATCCTCAACGGGCGCATTGTCTATCTGGCATATTGGATGCACGTTTGACCGTTCCAGTATGGTGGATAGATATTATCGGGTCAGGTTTGCACCCATTTGTCAACATTTAGTTTAATTAATTGTTGGACACTAATTTGTCATTGATATTCAATTAATAGGCATTGTGCGTCCTTGGTCCCTTCACCAAACATTGATAGGGATAATCCACCATATCATGAAACTTGGAGTAAAGTAGAGGGGAAGAAAAAACAAACAGTCGAAATCATCATATATACTGTATTTGTGTGGTGTACTTCGGGCAGCACAACTTTAGTTATGTCAAAGAGAATATGGAAGTAGGTATGTTGTAGAATACAGTGTTTACAGCCTGTGAAAGACATCATTCGAGGTATGTATTCAATACCATAGAAAATAATTATTCAGTTGACACTCCAGATCGAGAATTCTGATTTGGGTTTGTATTGGCATCATTGCTGTTTGCATATTAGTTATTACTATTAGTGATCTCAAACAACGCAATCATTTATAATGATTTAGATCTGACAGATGATTATAGCTCTGCCAACCCAACAACCAAAACAGAAGAAATAATTGTAGTTTAAACTTCTTACTTATAGTGTGGATATACATTGAGTACCAAGACACCCAAAGACATTGAGGCAAAAGAAACTTAGAAAAGTAGCAAGTAAAGAGAGAAAGAAGATTATGGAATGGCCAAAGAAGTTCGGCTTTTTGGCTGTACTGTTATTGCTGTGTGTTACAGTTGAAGCTGCTGTTGTTGTGTCTGAGCCATCCATCCCTAAGATACTTGCCAAATATGGACTACCCATAGGACTTCTGCCTGACTCTGTTAGGAATTACACCCTTTCTGATGATGGGTACTTTGAGGTAGAGCTTGAGAATCCATGTGAAATTAATTTTAAGTATCTGTTGTCCTATAGTTTTAAGTATCTGGTGTCCTATGACACTGTCATCCAAGGAAAACTCACTTATGGCAAGATAACTGAGCTGTCTGGGATTCGTGCAAAGAAACTTTTATTATGGATGCATGTGACTGGAATTGAAGTGGATGTACCAAATTCAGGGTTCATATACTTCCATGTTGGTGCAATCTCAAAGAAGTTCGATCTAGCTTTATTTCAATCTGTTCATAAATGCAACGATTCTTTTGGTAAGCAGGACAAAAATGAGAGCCAGCCTGCATTGGCTGAGGTATGTGTTTCACCTTGTTTTTGGTGTCTGTCTGTTTGCATGTATTTGGATACTCTGCAATTTCTATCTAGAGCCTTATTCAAACAATATTTGGGGTTCTATGAAATATTAAAATGAAATAATTTTGACTGAATTTTTTGACGTATTGAGCTTTGCATTATTCTTCCAAACTGTAGATCTAGATTATAATAGCAGCTGGAATAAACATTTTCATTTGGATAGTTGAGGCTACCAGCTTCAAGACTAGTCCAATTGAATCCTCAGATGTTGAAGGTAAGTAGCAGGCTCCCTATAAGGAGATAGTCAGGTAGAGAGTATTTATTGCTTATGCAACCAACAATTATGCCTGCTGACTAGTGTCTAACTGTAGATTTAACAAAATTGTCAAGTCATATATACCAGCTAGATTCAAAGAACACGTGTAATAGGAAAAGAGGGGAATGGCTTTGCCTGATTTGAGCATGCTGTTTTGGTAGTACCCAATCCAAATCTCATGAAAGCAGGGGCTATGAATGTTACAATGCCAATTTTTGTAACTTGATAAAGGAAAAACAGTGCTTGAGAACTTAATATGATTTCACCATTTGGTTTCTAATTATAAAACACATGGGCTTTGCCAGTGAACCTTTCAGGATACCTGTCATGGAAGCCTTAATGAATAATGGTAATCAGATCATGCCAGCTCCTTGAAAGAACTATTATTTTATCCCATTCTTAAATGCGAATGTCTACTGTATATTTTTTTCTTTAATAGCACATCTTTATCATTTACCTTGGATGCATGTGTACATTAATTGTATATCGGAACTAGGGAGACCCAGATAAACTGCATAATTTCTGTTTCTTTCATTTCTTATAGGGACCAAACTTATCATTATCAACACCTATTCCAGTAAGCATGTGATTTGAATGTCGCAGGGAATGATGGAATATCAAAATTTGGGCTTTACCATAGTGTTGACTCAATTAACCCTTAAAATTAGATCAATACTCATTTGAGTCAAATGGCCACAAGAAAGCATGAGTTTGAGAAATAAAAGTAAAAATTGTACTCAGATGGCATTTCCTTTTTCCTAATTACAGTAGGCTTAGATTCTAGAAATGAGGGGCATACAGGGTGAAATTTGAAAATAGTTAGAGATGGCCCTTTGCTGTGATATCCCTCATAAAATGTATGTTTATTCTGACTGATAACCCAAAATATCCACAGCTATAGCATTGGACAACAGTCAAACTGGAATACTAATCTGGGACACTGTTAAAAAAATAAAATGTAAACAGCTATTGCGATCTATACCAAACAGTCTATGATAACACCAAACCTTAAAACCACAATGAGTACTAAACTGGAAAATGCTTCATTTCTTCAGTATTGTTGGTTAATACAGATGGCATATAGTTTCATAGAGAACAGAACATATTAATATGTCATTGGAATTCTGGGTAGAACCCTAGACATACAGCCGACTGTCACACTTCACAGATTGCTACGATCCTAGTTTAGGCGTGTGATTGTTTCCTGTAGTGTTAGCATCTCCTAGACTAAATGAGCCCCTCTATAATGTTGATCAGATGTGTGCCACTTTAATATAGTGCCATCAACTTAAGATGTGGCCAGAAGCGATAAAGATTTGCTCCAGCAAATGCAAATGCAACTCGGATGTAGTCCTGACTCTGACTGTGTGCCCTAGGGCGGTAATGATTTAATTCTTCAGGCAACAGTGATTATGATCAGCAGCAAACTGAACTTGGTGCCAACAGTGAACTTAAATTTCTCTTCTTGCCACCTGAATGCTGCACTAGGAAAGATGCTGGTTATGATTCTAAATGTCTTCACAAACTGTTTGTGAATAATCCTTACAACCAGCCATAGGCGCTCAATGGACAGTCACAGCCCAATGAAGAAGCTAGGAAACGGAAATGGAAAAAACAAGCAGATCTGAATTGCCAAACCCTGAGACACGAACAAATTCTCAATTTTAGTGCAAATGCTATCCTGGTATAGAATAGCCAAGTATGAGTTGAGGGTTTCTGTCATAGCCTCAGTAGTTGCAGCAAGAGGTTTTTGTCCCTAAGTACATGGTCAAACTCGAACTCAAACTAGACAATTCAAAACTTGGAAATGGGAGGATTCAAATGAACAATTGAGGCTTGTTAATATACCATCCTCTATTAGGTCTCATGAGCCATATTTTGGCGCTAAATTTTGAAATTGGTTTTATTTATTTGTTTGTTATAATTTAACTAGTGTTAAAAAAACGCTTATATTTTATTAATTATAATAATATTAATTGCTGTTGGGAGAAAGAGACATGACGTTTGCCATTCCAGAAGTCAATGAACAGCTTGCCAATTTTATTACTTTTACAAAGAATTATAAGGCCTTGATGTGAAACAATAGAATGGAAGACAAACTCACGGGCCTTGATTTGTTAGTTCAAGAATCAAGCAAATAAGCCTTGAAATTATAAACAATCAAGATGTCTGATGATACTGTGAGTGTTTTGACAATATTGACATTGAACTTCATTGATTATGGCTAAAGTGTTGGCCAACTATAACTTAAGATGAACACATGAACAGATCTTGGTTTCACAAGCACAGATAATGTTCCATTTGAAGATACATCCGTGAGCAACATGAAAAGATACTAAGAACTTAAAAATTACGTTTGTTTGTATTGACATGGGGATTGTACTGTATGCTATTCTTTCCTTCATTGAATGTCCATCATGAGTCTGATCATAACTTCTTTCACATACACAACTCTGTAAAAATAATATTCTTGTCTGATAGTTAGGGTATTTGTGTAACAAAATTTCATGAATGGACGTGTATTTTTATCAATTCAGCATTGCCACATTAACATTTATACCAGATTTAGATGCCACTTAATGCATAGTGGCAAGACACTCACAACAGTTACATAGCATGCCCAGATTGTAAATGTTTTGCAACTACTCAGGTTTAAACTGGGAGATAATGAGAAAAATTGGTAATTCAAAAAATAAGGGAAAAAAGAGTCTTCCCTCATTTAACTCGTAATTAAGAACCTGCATTTAGATTGAGAGCTATTGATTTACTCCCTGGTTATTTCAATTCGTTTGGATATGACTGGTTTACTGGTGTGCCATTTGGCGAGACAAACTGGCACGGTAAAAGTGTGAGGCCTTTTAAACATGTTTAATCACAATTAACTAGTGACTCTTATTTAACTGGTTGATTAACTTACCATTTGGAGAAACAACCGGCTTGGGAAAATTGTCAAGCCTGTTTTAAACATATTTTAATGATGATAAAGTACCGAGTCTTGCTATTATGATGTTTGTATTTTATTTGGTTTGGACTTTGCATGGTCTGTTTAGAGTACTTTTAAAGCAGAAATGTAGACTTTGTGAGAGTGGATATGTATACGGTGTGGTGTATACTGGCAGAATAGTTTGGTGCAATGGTAAGGTGGCCAATTGAATTCCTCACAATATTTTCCAAAAGGGTTTCATGCATCTTCATAATGCAAAAGGAATTTTATTGATTTTGTAAAATTTTGAAGAAGGTAGTGAAGTATTTGAGAGGCTCAATGCCAAACGAAGTTATGATAGGCCTCCATTTAAAGATGATTTTTAGTGTTTCTGTCTGCATATAAGTATATCTTCATCATTTTTTTTTTCATTGGCCTCAATACCATCTATTATCCTGCTAAAACTCCACTCTCTTGGGTAGCACTTGTTCACTACTCTTTTGTGGGTAGTGGTCTATAAGTTTTCAGAGTCAACTGGATAAGTAATAGAGCATTGATACCAAATTTTATCTGGTGCTTATGCATGTTGGCTGTGCATGTTTGTATACAGATGTGTCTTGTAGTAAGACCATCAATGTGCAATGGAAAGTATGGTGTTTGGCCTTAGAAGCTTGGAATGGCTAGCATACATTTGGAAGGAAACATGTTTGCCTTGCAACTTGACTGCCATGGACTATGAAAAGCCTTTGCAATATTTATGGTGGCTGGTGTGCTAATGAACAATGCAAGAGTGAATGATCGTAAATGGCCATGTGTTTTCTTTTCCATGCCTGAAAAGTAAGTGTTTTGGCGTATCTGTTTGATTACACTCTATTGAATTAGTTCTGCAGGAATACAGTTTTGGGTTCTCATTTATACATGGATGCTTTCTCATCTGGAAAGCCTTTAGTGTGTAGATTCCCCTCATGCTTTTCCTTATAGCACTGGTAGTAATTAGATTAGAACATCATTTCAATGGAAGTGTACTTCCACTGTAAACAGACCTTTATATAGCTTTATTAATGATAATGAAACCTAGTGGTAATGAGAATCCAAAATTATTTCATTAAATATCCAGTCTGATCAGCAACTGGTCTTGCTTGCCCATGATAAGAAGTGTCATTAGAAGTCCCACATAACTTTAACCTTATTAAGTAGCAATGATTGATGAGCTATTCATTGACAATGACTGCTATAAAGCATATCCAGGACTACGTATTACACATGAATCTCGGCAAGCATAGCATGGATGCTACAGATCTTTACTTCCAATTCATACTGGTGCATAACTATGTTTAATACCATTTAAATACTAAAATTCTGTACCACTTATTTGCCACTAGTAGTCTGTACTGAATATGCTCAGACAACATTGATATACATTAAGTAGCAATGATTGATGATTAATTCATTAACTAAGACTCCTATTATGCATATCTAAGTCTACATCTTGCTCATCGATCTCTGCAAGCATAGCATTGATGCTACATATCCTTATTTCCATGTCATACAGGTTCATAAGCATATTCAATACCATCTAAATACTAAAATTCTGTACCACTTATTTGCCATTAGTCCATACTGTATTTGCTCAGACAACACATTAATGGATATTTAATAATCATATACAGCTAGATTCATGATGGCACATTCAAATACTGGAATTTGGCTAGTTGGAATAATGTAACATGTGTTAACGAACTTATGACTGATAGTTTAGAGTAGAAGGAATATTGAAATATATTTTGTCTCAAGTATTGACTTTGTTGCATCTGTTTGCTTTTGAGTCTCTTAGCCACTCAATTTTTAAATGTTAATTTTTTCTGTTGGTTTTTTTGCTTGGCAGATAGATGTGCAGTGATGGAAATTTGTATCAGGATAAAGAAAGTATGTATAGATGATGCATCAGTGCTGTCCATTTTGCAAGCGTCTCCGTGTCATAACTTATGTTACATTACAGAGAGGATATAGAAGGATGTTTATGGTTAGGTCTAAGAATAATGGGATATTATAAAATGGCCATATTGCTATAGATCATTTTTAGGAATACCTCAAGAAATACGCAGAAAAATCTGATTTTCAATATGCTAGCAGAGTCAATGACATTGTACTACTCTTTGCATAGTAACTTTAATATCTGCTGTACTGTTGGATACTGCAAATAGTTGTTATACATATTACCTTAAAAGAGTAAGGAGTCCTATGTTTTGTTTGGATGATCAGCCTTAGTTATTGCCTACTTCAAACTGACTTTCTGTAATTGTTGTGGGATGTTGATAAGAATGAACTATAATTGCACAGCACAAGGAATATGTGTTTTTTGCAAGGGTTTTGATTTGTTATATATTTGCACAAGCAATTTGAGATGCCATCTACAGTAACGATCCTTTTTCAATGGTCCATTTCTGAAGTTACTGCCATTCAAGCCACTACATTGGATGGTCGGTTCCCATGGAAGGGAATGCCAGTGAGACTTCGTTATAATGAGATGCATTGCATCTTAGAAAATAAAAACCTATTGGTATTCTCTTAAATGCCTTTTACACCACAAGAAAGCATAGTGAAGTCTTTTATTTGCCACATAACCAGGACATTCATTTCCTTATCCTAGGGGATCTAGTTTAAAAGTTATATTATTTCCATGCAATGTGATATGCAATATTAAGTGTAAACTCAGAAATATGAGATTTGCTTGAATGCAATATAACGTATCTTTCATGTAGGGCATGCCTTTTTTCTGAAGTTCTTATCAGTCTGAACCTGAAAACCTTATTAACAGATCTTGATTCTTTAGTTTATCCATTCAGATACAACTACTTCCATGGCCTGTCAATTCTCTATGAGAAAGCACTAGCAAATGTTCCTTGATTAGCTTGCCTGTTGTTTTCTGCAACAAGAAAGGTTCTTTGATATGTTTATGTGGCTTGCAACTACATGAGAAAGAATTCTGAGTTCTTTATTCAAGTATTCGAGTTGAATGGGGCATGTGCTAATCAAATGGCCATGTTTCAAGGTTGTAGTTTGTCTTTTCAAGATTGCAGATTTTTTTATAAAATTTTAAGTTTATATCATACTGGTTAAGAATAATAGCTAATTTGGGATTATACCCTTCATTAGTCCATTTTGTGGTGTGACAAATTTTTGAACGAGTAGCATCTTCAGTGGACAACCTTGGATATTTGCAATATTGTTTGAGAAAATTATTCAAACATCAAACCAATTTGGATACAACTATCTGCTTTTGATATTTCTTGATTTTTGAATCTGCATATTTGAAAGGATCAAATCATGTCTAAATCTGAATATTTGAATTTTGGTTGTTAGCAGTGTTTGTACTCTTCTGGTTGGTTGTGAAAAATGGATTGAAGAATAGTTTGATATAAGATAGATAGAACTATGTCCTATTATCGGAGCAATTAATTGTGTGTGGGTCAAGGGATCTTAGATAGAAGAAGATCGAACAATTGATTATCCCACTTGGGTTTCCCAAATGGGAGATCATAAAGATGCATGCGTATTAGTAATTGCCTTTGGCTAGTGTTCAATCCATATGGAGTTACATGCAGTTAAGAGTATAGCACTTGAGTGGGTGGGTGAAAATTTAGATAATGTTATGAATAGTGTGGGTTGTCGTCCTATCACATAGGAGTTTTGCATTTCTCCCTTGTAATGCATGGTTGTAATTGCACCCATACACAACAAAGAAATGTGAGGGAACCAAGTCCCAAGTTGGATGATAAAAAGACCATATATGACTCCCTTGAAATTGTTGATAGATTTTAGGAATTTATTTTTAAACATGTGTTTTGTGAGAGCAATAGGTTGATAGACCCCCTTACAAACTTGGGAGTTAATTACAAGCATACGAAGATTGTTGAACACCCAAAATATTGAGAGGGATGAATCAGTCTTTTTTGAAACCACTTAAACATTTAAATATTCATTCCACACATCATATTTAGTTTGCAGCAAGGAAAGAAACCATGAAAGCAACCATCAAAGAATATAACACATGAACATTAGATTTTTACGTGGAAAACCCAAAAAGAGAAAAACCATGGTGAGAGTTAGCTTACAATATATTATAATTGGTTATAAGATATTACAAAAAAGCTCATTGCCAGGTGGACTTGTTCAGGGGACTCACTGTCCAGAGAATAAGAGAAATAGAAGAGGGGTGGCTCACTACCAAGATTTGAATTGCTACAAATGCACGATCTACAATATGCAGGAAATACAATTCCACTAAAGCTCAAAACATTGAATCAACACACTTCATATTACTTTGCTCTAACACTTTGCTCTGCTCTTCATTTGCATCACATCCGCATGCTTTGCTTAGGAACTCGCACACAACTTAATCATCACTCTTCAACACCTTCAACACCAAAATGATCTTGCATTTATACCCATTGCATTCGCAATCACTGACATCAATTAGGTCAGCCTAATAAGATGTACCATGCATATAATGACTTGTCAGCCCAAAACATGCTTCATGCCACAACTCAAAACTTACAACTCATCAAATAGGTTGAGGTGGACCTATAATAGCTCCTACATAATTGATCAACACTTATCTAAACTTTGCATAACTCAACATATTAGGTCGGCACCACTGGTGATCTAACATCAAAATTCATCAACTGATCATCCTCAAATTGACATGCAAACCTCCAAACATCACACTTGGAACTTAGATGCAATTGACACTTATAAACACTTTCACAAATCCGCAAGACTAGATATTCTTCTGCGGTGAACTGAGGACTTATCAAAACATACTCTGCATTGGAAACACTGTCATTGGCAAACCCAATACTTTGTTACTCGTAACTTCTGCACCCAGAGGGAAAAACAATATGAAAGTTTGGATTTAGACTTCTTTGAACTCCTCAAAAATATCCTTCGAACCGCAAAGCAAGATTCTTCAATGCAGACCAACGACCGACACGAATCAAAAACCAAATGCACTGTAAAAAAACTATGTTCTGATACTTAGCCAATTCTACAACTCAACTATCTACATCAGATCAAAATTTCTTGCATCTATGCATTGGATTATTATCTTCATGCACACTCGCGTTTCATCAATTGATCTAACATCAATCTTCATACCAAGCCACAATGTTGACATCAATGACAACACTATATCTACATACTGTGTATCTCATGCTCATGTTGCCAATAAGAATATCAATGACAAACTCCTTAAACTTTCAACAATCTCCCCCTTTATCATTGATGGCAACATTTGAAATTATTCTCAAGCCACGTCCAAACTACTCTCCCCCTTTGACATCAAGGGCAAAGGGTGCAAAACATAGACATGTTTCTGTTATCTTTCCTTATCTTTACAAATATTTTGTGTTATCAACCAACTCTTCACCAGATTACACATACTCCCCTTGTCATATATATATATATATACAAGAGAGTAGAAACTTGACGAACTCCCCCTAACAATGCTATCCATCAAACCAGATCAAAATTTGCAGTGGAAAACTATCTTCTAACTTTTGCATATGTTCAAAGAAATTTTAATTGCATAAAAGAAATAGAAATAAATATAAATTAGCTAGTGGAGGGCACATTGCTATTGTTTGAGACCTGCAATTTTGCAAGATGTGCCTCCAAATCCTATTTTTTGTTGTCCCATTCCTTCTTGGTTATGCCAAGCATGCAACTCTAGGTCTCAAACTCAATGAGGAGTTCTTTTGCATCATCTAGAATGTTAGATATCAAATTCATATTTGTAGCCTTCTCCGCATTTGTTAGAGCACTGGATACAAATGTATACTTTGCATTTACCAACTCTCTAAGATGTCCAAACTGCACTATTATCTTTTCTCTTTGTTCTTGCAGTTAGAAGAATTGTTCATGTAGGTTTTCAATTGTCAACCTTGTTGATCTAGCTGCATCATTTGTCGGGTTGTAAGCATCAGATGCCATGTTAGTGTGGGACTCAATGGAGTCCATCCTTTATATTCTTTGTGGACCTCAACCATTTTAGGAAAAAATGAAACAAGTCTTTGGCCTCTTCTACACAATACTACACTTTCTTGAGATTTTTCTGAATTTTATTATATGTAGCGGCACATTTATCCACCATTTTTGCCAACTTCCTATCATCCACCTTCTTGGTGATCTGCTTCTCCAATTTTTGCTCTAGTCGACTAGAATATTCTTTAAAAGAATCAAGTGAAAGTTTAAATTTTGTACATCAGATAGAGAATTGTCGATGCTTACTCTGGGAACACTCTCCTATAGTGTCTTTACTGCTTCATCTATTAGCTCCATACTCTTCTATTGAGTTTGCAAGATTTCTTTCCTTATAGAGGCATGAAATGCATCTCCTAGTTGTAACTTGTGTAGTGACGACATCTTATCCATATCCATCTAACCTTGATGCATTGCTATTTGTAATAGTTGAGGGGAGACAACTGGTTGAAACTACAACTGCATGCTCAATAGACTCTTAAAGGAGTCTCTAGAGGTTCCAGAAGACTCTCCAACCAATTTCTCATTGGCTTCTTTCTTTTCCAAAGCCTTTTCCTTGTCACCAATGCTATCCTCTGCTTTTTCATTCTTCTCAACATCGTCAGGGTCTTCCTCATTCTTCTTCTCATCATCAACAGATGTTTCATTATTATCCAAAGAAGGTATATGTTCTATGTTTTGTGCCTCACTGGTCTCCAAGTTGTCTTGTTCAACCTTTGCATTCTTCTCTGCAGTCTTTTCCGATTCCGGAGGAGGGGAGTTAGGTTTTGTATGAGTATCCTCCTGTGATTCTTCAATCTTCCCTTCTGCAACAATATTTTCTCCTACCAATGGAGTCCCACTAGTAACACCTTCTGCAATGTTCTCTTCCACATCTGAAAGGGTATCATTCTGCACATTCTCTTCTTTTGCTCTATGCTCATGTTGAGTATCATCATGTTGTGCAGTTTTTGGCATATTGACTTCTGAAGCAAGCATATCATCATGTATTTCCTCTTCACTATCTGAGGTCATACCCAAATCCTTTGCCAAGTTGGCAATCTTCTCAACAGTCTCATTCTTTAACCTCCCAATATCATATTTGTCTCAGCTCATAAGTGTAGTGACTCTTTGTTTGGTCCTAAATTCTTTGCTATACACTTGAGCTATTTTGGCTTTATTCTCATTTGAGAAAGTAGCACCAACTTCCTCCGAGGCAAATGATCTCAACTTTTCATCTTCATTCATTGCCTCTTCTCTTCTTGAATACAATGCATTTCTCAAATCCTCAGGCAATTGGCCTTCAATATCTTTCATATTGACCTCAAAAGTAACAATATATTTAACAATAGCCTCTTCTATTGTGGATTTATCCATGTCATAGATGCAACGGTATATAATGCGACAGTTTGTTCTAACATCTCATGTTCTACAATACCATTAAACAATGCGTCCAAATTCATAGGGCTATGAGTTCTTATCGAAGGGGTAGAATTATCCTTCTTCTTTGCTTTCAAAGGAGCTTTTTTTTCCTTTATCTTTCTTCTCCCTTAAATAGATTTTAAATTCCTTTTGTTTCTCTACCTCAGCTTCACTATTCGTGTCAACAATGTCAATCTTGACCTTCTTTGTACTTGTCTCTACTTGAGAGACTCAATATTTTATTTTTTCTGATTAGAGGTTGTTCTTCTACCTCTTCCTCTTCTTCATCTACACTCAAATTCTTTTCCCTTTTGGCCTTAGCCTTCACTCTCCTTTTTTGTGTGACACCTTGCTACTTTATTGGAGGAGCCTTTTCCTTCACTAATGCATTGTTATTTTTTGGAGCATTGGTTGGCTCCTTTCTCTTAGTTCCATTGGTAGAGGGAAAATTCCTAGAGGACTTGGGGGCAACCGAAGAGGGGGTAGATGTTCTACCAAATATTATTGTACTGGATGCATCTCCTAGAGACCCAGACATGCCTTTGGCTTTCTCCAATTGTTCCTTTGAAAGGCCCATCATCTTTGCAACCTGTGCAGTCATTTTCTCAACAAATTTCTTTATCCATTTTTCCCTCTGTTGCATGTGCACCTCCATAGACTTCTCTTCATATGTGCCATATTTTTCTTTAGAGGTGTCCTTGGGTTTGCTCAGCATATGGTCAGCTAGACCAACAATTACATCCTCCACAACTTCATATCCCATTTCTAGGATTCACACAATCCTAGGCTCAACAACCTCCATTATACAACAATCCTTGCTCACCATGAAAATGATGTCATTTTTGTACCTTTCCACCACACTTTTCGGAATTCTTTCTCTAGCTTGCATATTTTATTGGAAAGTCTTAAAGAATCCCCATAGTGCCTTCTTCTGAGTGTCTTCATCTCCTAATCTCACTAAGTGATCTCTGATTTGATGTGCCAGTAGTCTCTCCTTCAATCATACTATGTTTCTAGTTCTGGGAACCTCATTAAGGAAGTAGAAAAGAAAACAGATAATCAAGGTACTGAACTTGAAGGGGTACTTGGAGTCTTTGGTTTTCTACAAGTTTTCTAGGAGTTGTTCCCTCAACAACTCACACAAATCATAGTTGACACCTTTCTTAACCATCTCATGTGCAATGTTGATGGTGGTTGTAGAAACAAAGTTCTCTTTGTTTGTGAAATATATCTTGTACCCTATTACCATTGTTGCATATTTCACTGTAGGGTCTCTGATGTCTTTGATTGTCGGGGCTCTCTTGTCATACCTAGCACCTGTTAACTCCATCACCATTTCATTCTTTATTGATTTGATTGTCAGAACTAGTTCAATTGAGCATAATCCTGTAACAACCCTAATCTTCTCTTTGTTGATTAAATATGGAATATCCAGCCACATAACCTATAATGAATTTTGCTCAAGGTGTATCTAACCCACTCATCTACGTAGCAAAAGATAGGGAAATTGTTCCACACATCGAGCTTCTTCTCTGCCAAACTCTCGAACTTGGATTTTAATTCAAATTGATCTTCGGTGAGTTCTTTAAACCACACATCTCCTAGCTTAGAGTGATTATACTCATCCAATTTAGCATGAATGTATATCTTGACATCTTCTATGTGCAACACACCATACGGAATGCTCGCGAATGCACCATCTGAATTAGTAGCCATCGACTTATTAGGGTGTCATTTGAATTTTAGACAGGGCCAGTCCACAACCTCTACAACTTGTGGGTATACATTTTTTCATCAAATTGAAAGTGCTTCTGAAACTTAAGGAAAATGTAAACTATAAAATACCTTTTGAATGTTGCCAGTTAGGGTTTTGTGTGCAAGAATTTTGAAATGCTTCTCTTTGCTCCTTCACTGCTCTTCTCTCTTCAAATACTCATTTGCAAATGACTTAAAAATATGTTAAATGACTTATAAGCCCTTTTTGAAAATAACCTAATTGGCATTGAATACACTATTTTGAAGTTAGGGAAAAAAGGTTGATAACCCTAACTGTAATGCATAGTCACCTTTGGTTACTCCGCAAACTTTCACATCTTGATACTTTCCATCAATGTTTTCACCAATAGGTTAAGCATATCGAACCACGTCTCATATCAACATATTGAGGGCATCAACACCATATCTTTGGCAGGGGCTTAATGATTCTCTATTAAAACTCCCCTTGAGCCAAAGCTCTTAACTCAGTTTCCGAAGGAAACATCTGCATCAAAATTTGGCATAGATTCATCCTTAACTTTGCTTTCTTCCTTCTTTCTCCAAATCTTATCCATCTCTTTCTTCATCTCTATTGGATCAACCTTTTTCACTAGATCATTCTTCTTTATCGGACCAACCTTCACATTCTTGCTTCTATAAAACTTAGCAATGTGTCATAACTTATTGCATTTGTGGCATTTGACATTTTGAACAAGCTTACTTCCACCCCTTCTAGATTTGCATTGATTAGCTTTGTGTCCAAATCCATTGCATGTATAACAATAGCCATTGAAAGATTGAAACATTATACCATTGTTATAGCCATTCATCATCTGATTTTTGCATTCACTAGCCTTATAGTTGAATCTTTTGCATATAAAACACTGACTGGAAAATGATTGAATATTCTGATTCATTCTGCTTCTACATTGCATAGCCTTGTGTCCAAACTTATTGTAGAAATAATATAAACCATTAAAATATAGGTACCTTTGTGCATTTGGTTGTCTAATAGGTGGTCTTTTGAAGTCTTTCCTTTGATTTCATACCTACTTGTCATTGCTCTTCTTGTCCTCAATCTTCTTTTGTTTATTGTTCTTTCTAGCACTTGGTGTCTGTCCACCTTTGTTTTTAGAATTCTTTTGATTTGTAATCATTTCAACAAGCATTGTAGAGCTCATCTTGAATTTGTCTTCTTGAATCTTTGTTTTCTCCAGATCTAATCTCAAGGTTACTTCTTGTTCAAGCTTTGAGCATTCTTCAGATTTGTCTTTCAACTTAGCATTCAAACAGTCTTCAACTTTTTTACTTTTTTCAATCTACAATTTTAGGCTAGGAATGATCTCATTTGATTGCTTGAGCTCTTTGATCTTATCTATAGCTTTCTTGAGTTTCTCTTTGAATATCTTAATGCATTCATCTACATCACTAAGATCCCTTTTCAGATCTTCGTTCTCAGTTTTTGCTTTATCAAAATCATCCAGTGCAGATTTGAGTTGGCCTTCCATATCAATAATGCAGTCTTCTTCAGTAAATCCTACCATAGGAATTTCTTCTGGAGGAGTAGGATACTTCCTCGTAGCCATGCATTCAATTCCAAGATCTACCTCAACAATCAAGCCAAATGAAGGAACCAAGCTCTGATACCAATTGTTGAACACCCGAAATACTGAGGGGGGGTGAATCGGTATTCTCTAAAACCACTTAAACACTTAAACATTCATTCCACACATCATATTCAATTTGTAGTAAGGAAAGAAACCATCAAAGCAACCATCAAAGAATATAACACATGAACACTAGATTTTTATGTGAAAAACCCAAAAAGAGAAAAACTATAGTGAGGGTTAGCTCACAATATAATATATCTAGTTATAAGATATTACATAAAGGCTCACTACCATGTGGACTCAAAATTCGGTGGACTCACTGTCCAAAGAATAAGAGAATTAGAAGAGAGGGGTGGCTCAATGGCAAGATATGAACTGCTACAAATGCACCTACAATATGCAGGAAATACAGTTCCACTAAAGCTCAAAATATTGAATCAACACACTTCATATTACTCTGCTCTACTCTTCATTCACATCACATTTGCATGCTCTTCTTAGGAACTTGCACACACAACTTAATCATCGCTCTTCAACACCAAAATGATCTTCTATTTATACCCATTACATTCGTAATCACCTACAACATCAATTGGGTCGGCCTAATAAGATATATCGTGTATACAATCACTAGTAGAATTTGGCAAATAAATGACTACATAAATAAAACTTTTATCACAACTAAAAATGATTAAATTCTAACCATTTTTTGCAACACAGCTATAAATGACTAATTTGATCATCTTAAATGGCTAATTTGATCATCGGGTAAAAAAAGGAGATATTAGTGAAAGACTAAGTTTTTGTTTGGGCACCAAACAATGAAAATGTGAATTTTGACTAAGTTTTTTTTGGGCACAAAACAATAAAAAAGAGAATTTTCATTCCTTTTGTCTATTGAGCTATGTAATAGGAGGAAGGTTAGGGTTTTTTTAGTTTGTTGGTTGGAAGAAGTCCAAAGATTTTTCGAGGGATGGCGTAGAACCAGTAGTTGGTTGCACCAACATCTATCCACGTTGAGAAAACCTGGGATAAAAGGCATGTTGAGTTTGATCTAAAGAAACATTTCTTTGTTGGGTTTGAATTCATCCACACTGTAGAGATTCACAAGGGTTTGAAGACACGTTGCATGCATGAGGAGATTGTCCAAGGTTTTGAGGACAAATCATGCCCACGTTGAGTAATATTCGAGGTTTTCTTGGAAGCCTTCATCCTCACATCTTGCCAGGTATACTCCATGTCATTAGGGTTTTTAGTTTTGTTTGAATTTTTGAGGAAGAGCTTGCTTGTCTCCTCATGAAGGTTTTATCCCTATCATAAGCCCAAACTAGGAATTCAAAGCTCTTATTAGGAAAACAACCACCTTCATAGATAATACTTTCATATCACAATGCAGATCTTTTGAGAAGATCACATGTCATGATATGTTTAAGAGATGACATTAGTCTCATTGTTGAAGTGTCAATGGGTTTTACTGGTTATGAGGAGTTTTTCTGGTTATGAATGGCAATATCTATGTCTTTGTAAAGAAAATAATGAAAAATAAATGGCAATATGTATGTTTTACTATCTTGATATCACCAATGTTGACCACCATTAAAATTCAGCCACGACCTATGAGTGAGAACCACTTCTTTGGCCAATAGGTTTTCGTCCTTGGCCATTTACAAACTAGTAGGGGTTTTGTCCTCTAGTTACTAACAATCTACAAGGTTTTATCCTCAAATCTATTCGTTTGAAAACAAATGCTCAAGACAAATCTCATTAGGGTTTGATGTGGGTGTTCAAAAGTAACCTACCATTACATGTTTTCTTTATCTAAATTATGATCATGACTATAGCTTCTCTTTCTTTTTATCCATCCTTTTCTACCTAAATAAACAAGTGTTTTAGATATCCCTTATCACCCATTGTCATGTGGCTATAACTGTCCTGTGAATCCTTCATGACTATCATTCATATATGAAGATGGCAGTTTAAAAGTCTTCAAGACAATTGTGCTTTGTCCTTTCATGTCTTATAAATATTGATAACCATGACTATCATATTTTAATGAGGTCAATCTCAATGCAATTACTTGATATCCACTTATTCTAGCTTCAACTATGACTAAGGTCATATTTACTATCATGTATGAGCTAACTATCCTCATAAAATTTTGTCACTATGCATTGGTTATAGTAACTGTCCCTACTTCTTTATTTTCCCTTAGCTTCATGGTACTTGTCCTATTTATTACAATCATAGAGTGTATCTTTTGCATATGAATTTCCCTTATATCCATTGACAACGACTATCATCTTTTATGTCTTATAGCCATCTTTTATTATCTGCAATCTGCTTTTTATAAATGTTTATACACAAATCATTTCCCTTTGTTAATAGGTCTACCACTATTGAATGCTCAAGGAGACCTTCATGGTGAAAGCATTTTTCATTTGTAACATGACTGTATTTAATAAAGCACTATCCTCTTCAAAACTCTACTTTCATGTCTTCATGAACCTCTCATAATCCAAGGTATAACTAAGAGTTGTACATGTAGCTTGCACTTGACACTGTCATGGTGATGAATCATATGCAAACTCCTTGTGCTCATTCATCACTAGACTCATTGTAAGTTTTCATTGTCTTTTGGCATAAAAAAAACCTATCATTTCTATATGATCACTGCTCTTGCACAGTCCTTTTAAGTAACATTCATAAGGTTTATAAAATATTGATCACTCTCTAGAATAGCCCATTAAACATGGGTTATGCTTCAATGCACTACATAATTGATATAAAATAACTGCTTTGCATATCAACTAGAGTTATAGGCTCTTTATTGTGGCAAGAGGTAATCGCTCTTGGATCATGCTATCATTACATTGTAACCTATTAAACTTGAGTCAACTTGAATGCACCCAATGATGATTGACACCTAATTGTGATGATAGTGATTAATTTGTACATGAATTGTGCTCATATGAGTGCCTCCATTTCTATCACAACATAGCCACATTAAACTTGGGTCACACATGAATGCATCCTATATTTGTTATAACACAATTGTGCCACATGACCAATAGAGTTATGGATCACATAATTACAGTCACAAGAATTTGTTCCTCAGTTGTGCTCATATGGCAATTCCATTACCATTACAACATAACCCTTTGGACTTATATTGCTCAAATCCTTACATTGCTTATTTTCTCTTTAGATGGATGACAATTCAATGGTAGGGATTTATATGCAAGTCATGCTCATATAAGTTCCTTCGTCACCATTACACAATAGTACATTGGAATTTCCTTTCTTGAACCTTTACTTCATTTTTTATTGTTAGGGTTTTTTAGTGATTATTCCATTTCCACGTGGCATATTGTTAAAAGAAACCAAGCCAAAATCATTATGTTTTTAGTTAACTCATGCTAACATACTT